>JARQTG010000280.1:1969099-2196712 GCA_030142615.1 Syrista parreyssii
TCTCTCTCTCTCTCTCCCCTCACCACACACACTCTCTCCTCCTTCCACTTAAATGTACACAACAAACACCATAATGTCCTATTCTTTCATAGTGTCTATCGAAAAATCTCAAAATTTACAAAAAAAAAAAAATAAAAACGTAACTCTCTTTACAATATTGCAAAATTTTTCAACAATAAAAACTTCTCCCTACGTAATCAAACGATCGGTATCTTCTCTCTTTATTTTTCATCAAGCACGACATTGGCTCTTTCTGCGAACATTCCCTGACCCAGATTCCAAATCGGCTATTTTTTCTCGACGGCCTTTTTATCTCCGTACTTCCATTTCCCTCTATACGTCCATCTCCTTTCTCTTCCATCGCATTGCTCTCTCTCTCTCTCTCATTCTCTCTTTCGTTCCTCATGTGCGCTTATATCACTCCATCCTCCTCTGTCTCTCCCACCCACGTGACCATGCCTCCTCTCTCCGCGACAGCCTCACCAGCTACCACAGTCTCTTCTCCTTCTGCCATGGTCTCTCGCGTATTCTCTCCCTACTTCTTCTCGCTCTCCTCCCTATCATTGCCAGTCTCTCTGTGTTGCTGGCAACTCTCGCAGTCTCCCCAGATCCATGACCTACGACTACGTTTCGCGGGCCCGCTAAATTCGCCCGATTGACGTACCGCGTTACGGCTCAAATTCCCTTATTACGACGCTCTACACTCTAACTGGACGCTACCCGCGTTAGCGTTACGCTACGCCACGCCAACCAGTGGTGACTCTGCCAGTCGTCACATACAGTGGTAGCCACACTGGCCGAGGGACATCAGCGTCTTCTCGTACGAAACCCAGTGGCCCCGTGGAAAAGACTACGGAGGGGGACTTGCCTCCACCTCCACGTCACCTCCCCCCCCCCCTACTCTTCCTCATCATCCATACTACTATTCCCCTTACGTCTCCTCCTCGGTAGGTACAACCTCCATCAACTCTTTCCCTCCTCGGCAATACACAGCGCACCGAGACCGCGGCAAAACTCGGCAGTTTTGCTGGTCGATTTTCAAACTTATATTTAGAAGGGCAACGATCTTTTGCCGACGACGGCTTCCACGTAGCCGTGGACTCTACGCGGAGTCTGCAAGCTCTATGAGAGCAGAGGATCTCCCATGGATCTACTTATATGATCATCTAACGGTTCCGAACTGATCTTCAATAACACGAATAAATATTTGTTGTTCATTGTCTCAATTTTATACGCAGTTCTCAGCATAGCCCTGGTACGTTTAGTAGGTGATTGTAGCTGGCTAAGTATAATGCATGGGTTGGCTCGGGTTGCATCAGACCAGCCATGCACGTTGGACACGAAGAAATCTTTTGCTATTCGTCATGCATCTCGTTTTCTTAAATAATCCGGAATTTCTACAATGTCTAATAGCAATTCACGTTCGGGTCTGCCTACAAGTGCAATCTTATCGCGGCGTTTTGCCGCGTCGCTCTAATGGAAAGGAGAGCAGAGACGACGGACGTCGGACGCGTCGCGGGACGACGATCCGTCCAACGGCTGAGTGCAACGAACGATAAAAAAAAACAAACGAGCCACACGCGCGACACAAAGAATAACTCGCCGCTACGAGGACGTGTGGGCGCCGGCTGTACTCTCTTACTCTCTCTCTCTCTCTCTCCCACTATCCTTTTCCCATAGTAATACTTCTCTCTTCTTTTATTCACTGTCCCACTCTTTCTCTCGCCTCTCCTCGCCTTCGCGCTTTGCTCGCTTATACTTTTACTCTTGCTTCTCTTGGGGTAGGTCATGGCAAAACTTCAGACGATGCCCCGTTTCCACGTAGCGATACGCGAGCTCTCGCACTTTGCGTCGCGACGCTCTCGCTAGACTCCCTACTACGTTTTACGAGGTTAACTTGAAGATATTGGGATTCTGGAGAATCGTTAAACTGTTTTTTTTTTCTCCAGTGTCGAAACCGTCCTAGCATTATTAGTTCACTCGGTGGGACTTGCGTTCGTTGACACTTAAAAAAATAACGAACACGTAATTGGTAATTTCGTATAATTTCGAGAGAACGTAAAGAGTTGAGATAAATTTTGAAAAATCGTCGATCGATCTCTAGTGTTATTCTTGGTCGATTTACAATAAAGAGATTATGGCCGAACGACTATTAATTCTCGAATAGGTATTTTCTCTGGGATTTTCAAGAAAATTACATCACAGTAGTAGACCATCATCGTATAAACTTCCGGTTGAATGTTTAATGCTTCTTGTACTTGTTCCGGTTCCTGCTGACGCGATTCGCATTTATTATATTCATTCACGACATTATAGACGGTTAGGCAAAAATTGATCCTGAGATTTTCGAGTGGCAGACGTATATCGGTTTTAACTATTATCCTTCATAACCACGTGCACTTGACGTCTGTGCGAAATTTATACACAGATGCAAAAGCTCGAGACGCAAGTCCGACTGCCATTATTGTATCCGATCATGCGATCCGAAAATCATAGAAAATTACTGAAAACCCAAGAAACTCCGCGGGGCTTAAGACGTTATAATTTCGTTTTGCCATAACGGCCATGAGACACGGAATCGAACGCTTTCCGGTGTAGGTAGCAAAGAACAACCCTTTCCAATAAAGGGTTGTATGACTAGGGAGACTAAGCTCAAGGGATGAAACAAAGCAAGACGCGCGAGCGAGGACCGTTATATTTTAATCGAAGAAAGATCCATGTGCCGTTGGGATCCCAAACGAAGAATTGCCAAGGGCTCGTAGACGCACAAGGAAGGATATAAAGGTGAGCTAAGAGGAGAAAAAAAGTTACGTCACGAAGGGGGTGCAACGTGAGAAATAATCAAGGGGGTTCTTTGAGTAAGAAGTAAGGGGTAGTTCCATGCCCATGCCGTCTGAGACAATAGATCCAAAAACCTTGTCCAATTTGCATTGGGATCACGAGAGAAAAATCTCACCCCCCAAAATTTACATTGTACGACCCTTACACCCTTTCCCTTTACGCAACACCCTCAATTTTTTTTCCACGTGTCGTTTCGCGCTTCTTATCCCGCGGGATTGAAAACAGGTTTCGCTTGTAAATTCTTCAAGGATACACTTGGCAGCTGCGCTCTCTCGTAAGTATCCTACCTAACCTGACCTTGTGTACCAACCCAAAAAAAAAATAAAAAGAAAGGATCATCATAATGAGATCGGGTGGTGTCACTGGTCCTCGTGATCTACGAAGATGAGAAATTAGAGAAAGGGGTTGTGCGCGAGGATTCTTTTGGTATACCTGTAGACAGTACTAGTACGTCTATATATTGTCTTATATATATATATCATACTTATACCATATATATATATACGGTAGGTATACACTAAGCAAAGTGCAGCGAACCGGTTGTACCCTAGGGTGGGTTTTGAAAAAAAAAATTCGTTTGTATGTACCCGAATGCGTACGGTGTGGTAGGGGGAAGGGGTTGGTTAAAGAGGCGACGAAATAATTGGATTTTAATTTCGCTCCAGTGTGAAAAAAACCATCCCCCGCATGTGAAAAGTGGATGAGAGGACGAGTGTTTGCATTGCTCAATGCGTCTCTATGTGTTTCTATAACTTTTTTTTGCTCCCTGTATAATTCCATCGCCTTTCCCTGTACGTTCCCACGGCTTCCGCTTCTCTTACGTACTGTTGCATCAATACATTCGTGGATTTAGCTAACGCGAACGTATAAACGCCAACGACCATCCTATGCTTGTATCTATGTATGTATGTATCATGTATCATTTGTTTTAACTCATCGATTTTGCGACTTTCCAATTGGCCAAACTCGTCAAGGCTACGCACCACGTTTCGCGTGCGGGTATCTTGAAAAATTGCTCGGCCGGAAGGAGGGTGCGAAATATAACGCGACGCTACTCTTTAGAACGCACAGTGGTTACGTTGGATGAGGGGTGGGACTGAAATTTAGGGTGAGACTGATGGTTCTCGTATGGCTGCTTGTTGCTGGTCGAACGAAGGGTCAATTGAAAAAAAAAAAAATTTTTTTCAAATAAGAGAGAAAAAAGGAGGAAACTAGCACGCGGGGGTGGTAACCACTTGAGGTTGGAAAGGGTGAAAAGTGGCAACGTAAAAAAAGAATTTCAAGGTTTGAAGAGGGAGCGATGAGTAGCCGAAAAAAGAAGCCACGTGGTGGGGGGCTGCGTCTATACGGCGAAGAGGAAGCAAATGTTTTAATTAAATTTCTGCGAAACGTTAAAACTTTGCCGTTCCGCGCGGTGTTTTTGCGATTTTCCAAAAGTTCTTCGGCGACGCGCGACCCCGGCTTACGGGAGCGAGAGAGACGCGGCGACGCCAGCGTATGCCGCTTAGACGAAGACAGATGATGACGATGAAAACGGTGAAAAAGTATGACAGACCGAAGCGAAGTGAAGATTGCGTTGAAAATTGATATAAAAAAGGGACGCGAAGGAGCTTGTTACGCTCCTGAACTTTTCACCTTCTTGTCCTCAAGGATTGGTTACCCCGTAACAACTTACTTTACCGACGTATTCGAACTCTCTTCTTTCCGTTGGTACGATTGTTTGGCCATCCCCCCCTCCCGACCCTCCGCTCATTGGCATCGCCGTAAAAATAAAGGAATTATGTAAAAACAAAGGACTGCGACTACTTAACGAAACAAATTGTTGCTTCACCGACGAGAATTTAAAAGTTTTCTCTCGTCTTAAGTTTCCATCTCTCCGCGTCCCTTTTTCTCATTCCTACTCGCTCACTCCATTTCGCTCAACGCCTAACACAATTGAAGACTCGTTAGCGGCAGTTTCTTTCGAAATCTTTTGGGATCCTCGTAGCGAGCGACGTCTTTATGGAATCTTTACGTAGAAGCGACTGTACTCGCTCGTCGGTCTTACGTTACGTGATTTTACGTGAAAGCTGTATTATTATGAGTTTCATTCAATGATAATATATTATATTAATCTATTTTCATTGTTACGTACAAATACTTTAGGCAGGTATGAAATTTTGATTTTATGTATTTTAATTTTTTTTTTTTTTTTTACTCTACACTTATAATACTGCTATAGGTATTTGGCATATATTTCGTATTCTTAATGCTCGAGTTAGCGACGATTGCATCTGTACGATTTATTCATACGGATCAATTGTAGGAAGTCAGTGGCTGGAATTGATTATTAATTTAATATGTTTGACTCCACGTGTCGCCGTGGGGTAAACTGGTGTAGTAACAAAAATCGATGTCCCTAGACCATATATAATTACTATATTCTAAGTACTGTAAGAATTTACTAAAAGTAACATATATCCATAATCCCCTCCCTCCTTCTCTATCCTCCCTACGTTTGTCAATAATTCATGTACTTCCAGACGACAAGTAGCAATGACCTGAAATCTCATAATGTACAAGTAGGTGGATAAAAACGACTTATCCTTTTAGCATTTACCGGAATGAAATTCAATTTCGATCACATAGACATATCGAATGAGAAATCTACACGGGAGTTATTAATTACCAATTTCACGTACACGTGTCATGTGTGTAAGTATATAACTTGAGAATGAATTAAAAATTGACAAAATTATTAATCAGAATTATTCTGATTTGTATTTCAATAATCGTATGTTACATGCCAGTCGATTTATCCTTACGAACAAGCATTATCTACGACACGAGAAAAGTTGGAGAATGATAAGAAAAATGGAAAAACGAAAAATTCTAGTCTAAATAATAATTAGCACAAAATAACGAGCGTGCGGCATTTAAATGATGTAGGGGAAAAATAAAAGTCCAGTCATCGAGGCGATTGGTTTGAAACGAAGAGCCAAAGATGATACAAGGACGAAACTAAAAATTCTCACAGGGGTACCAAAAGAAGACACAAAAAAAAAAACGAAACCAAACTATAATCTATCTATGCAACTTTGGATTAATAACTCGAGGATGTTAAAGAAAAATAGAATGTGTACGACCACGTGCAGGAGGAACGCAAGAGAATGCAAAGTCAACGCTAACGTAACGTAACTCAGGGTGACTCATTGTCAGTGAGTGAATGCACGTTTTTTTTGGTTTTCTTGTCGTTGCGTCTTTTCTCTTGGATGAAAGTAAACGACAAATGAAAAGGATGACAAGGGGCTGAGTGTTCAACTCACTCGCTGCAGTGTGGTCCAGCATTCTTCGAGGGTGCGTTCGCTGATGTTGCCCATTTCCGCACCTGCACCAGGACCTCCTGCACCGCCAAGACTCCCTGCAGAAGCTCGCGACTATCGGCAAGAGTAGTCTCGTGTTAGTAAAGGATCGGTTTGACGGGTAGCGGGCGCTATACTAAACCCCTTTGATAGATACGGTCCTGGGACGTGCGAGTATCATAAAAGATGAAAAACAAAAGAGAGCCTGACCCCGTGTGGCAAATTCAACGAGACAAATGAAATGGATTGTTGTACTAAAAAAATCAGAAAAAAAATCTTCCCAGTTCTCATAACACATGCAACGCTCTTTGCTAACATAGGTAAACACCTATGTCATAAACATATGTACTAGATGGAGAAAATGAAAAAAAATAAACTTAGATATCTAGGGCGGTATTATATTTTATCCATCGCTTGGATCGAACGCTATTCGTTTGTGAGCACGCGATTGTATAATATTTTGCAAAGTTATAGTTCATTTATAGAAAGATCTGTTTACTAATTAATTATGAAAATTCAACGTTCCCTCTGTCCCTATATATAGATACGATAGTAGACGTAATTCTCGGTCGGTTTCGCAAGACGATACCGTTCGATATTTTCTGCGGAACATCTTCCCGGCGGTCGGCCGTATGACGTGCGTATGGTATTATCTGTGTTGCGCGGGTCAAGAACCCCGAGAGACGTATCTGCATCCAGGCGATGGTGTGCGTGCATGGCGTTCCTAGCTAGCACCATAGTATGCGTTGACCTGACTCCCGTACGTCGGTAGTAAGCCAGCGTTTCCAAGTGTGTGCGTGAACCGTGGTCAGCGTATCTCGATACAGTTGCTGGTGCCGAAGAGAGGATCGAAATCTCCAGGAACACTCGAGAGAGTACCACGTGTCCACGACAACACCAGGATAACGCCTCTGGCGATAGTATATGTGTTATAGGTATGAAGAATATGGACGTAGCTAGGATGTATCGTTAAAAAGATATTATAAGGTTCAGAACTCACCTGGAGCTCATTCACGAGCTTCTCCGTAAGGGACGCATCGTGGGAGTCTTGACTGGTGGCACCTGGACTCAGCATCGAGTTCTGCGAGTTTTGCTGCTGGGACGCTGTGACGTTCATACCGGCCAAGGCGCCATTTTGACCGATGGAACCAGTCATGTTGAGCGCCTGTTGCTGAAGATTTTGCGTTAGGTTTTGGGCCTGCTGTTGAAGATTCTGAGTCAGGTTTTGCGCTTGTTGCTGGAGTGTTTGTTGACTCAGACTCTGGCTGAGGTTCTGGGACAGATTCTGCGCTTGTTGTTGGAGGGTCTGCGACAGATTCTGTGCTTGGCTTTGGAGGTTTTGTTGAAGAGTCTGTCCGGCCTGACTCAGGTTCTGTGGTTGGTTCAGCAACTGTTGTTGTTGCTGTGGTGATAGACTTGGTGTTAAGCTTTGAGCTAAATTGTGCTGTAGTGTTTGCCCCAAGTTTTGTTGCATGTTCTGTGTGAGGGCCTGCGACAGAGCCTGGCCGAGGTTTTGATTCAGGGCTTGCGCTGCCTGAACTGCTTGAACGGTTAGGGTTGGGCTCGGCGTCTGGGACATACTTTGAGCCTGGGTAAGACTGTGAAGACTTTGTGCCATACTGGTGCCAATGTCAGCGCTCTGGGGTGACGGCGTCGTCGGCGCTGGGGAAGACTGATGCTGCTGGGACCCCTGAGCGTTCTGTTGCTGTTGAGTCATCGGCAGGCCGTGCTGCTGCTGTTGCTGCTGTTGTTGCATCTGAGCGGCATTACTCTGACCCAGATTCGACTGTGCGCTCTGTTGTATCTGCGCGCCGTTCTGTTGCTGTTGTTGTTGCTGTCCAAGTGGACTGTGTATTGCTGTGTGTTGTTGAGCACTACTTTGTATGGGGCTATGCTGCTGCATTCCCGGCGAGTGCTGAGGTGGTCCGCGTTGCGGCTGCTGCCAATAATCCGACATCTTGAAGACGTGCTGTCGCAGTGCGTGAAGATTGGCGGCGGCCGCGGAGACCGCCGAGGCCTGGACCTCCATTGGTTCGGGATCCTGTTCGAGATCCGGTTCTGGTGACGAGCAAGGATCCTCGTCCTCCTCCTCGTCCTCTCTTTCCGTAATGTCCTCTTCCTCGTCGTGGATCCTCGAGATAATTTCCTGAGTTTTTGTTCCTCCAGCGGACACACCGCCACCACCTCCCGCGCCAGGGCCACCACCGCCGCCAGCTCCAGCACCTGTACCAGGACCAGCACCTCCACCTCCACTTCCACCGCCGCCGCCACCACCACCGCCACCTCCTCCTCCTCCTCCTCCTCCTCCTCCTCCACCTCCACCGCCACCTATCCCACCCCCCGAATCGCCACTGTGCTGATTCCCCGGGTGATGACGCCGCGACTCTGGCGGACTTTGGCTCGGCTGTTGTTGTGGATGATGACGGTGATGATGATGATGATGAAGATGATGCTGCTGATCCAGGCCAAACTGGTGGTGGTGTTCCGACTGGGCTTGCGTCGTTTGGGCGCGCAGGTCCAGGGCCGCCGTCGCGTCCGAAATCTTGAGGCCTTCGCGAGAAGCCCGGGCTACCCCCTTGCGGCGCAGCTTGCCCGCTTTTTCGCACCTCTTCCGGTAAGCAGCTCGACGGCTGACACAGCACCTCCGCGCTTGCCGTTACTCTCCTCTACTTCCGGTCTCCTTTGGCTTTCTCCTTCTCCTCCTTATTCTTATACCGTTCCACTACTCCTCTTCCTCCCTCGTTTCCCTCTTCCTCCTCTTCTTCCTCTTCACCGTCTCCTTCTCCTTCGCCGCCTCCGCCTCCCTCTACTCCCGAACTTCCGATTATGACTCTTCTTCTTCTGTCACCGCTCTCCACTCACACTTCCTCCCGACTTCCTCTCGACTTCCTCCGATGATCCTCCTGGTACCAGTGTCCTTCAGCCGCGAGATCAGCCCTCGCCTATCGCGATACTCGGCCTCGTGCACGTTGCCGAGTAGCGACCACCGCGAGGACCGCGAGACGTCACTTGGGACTACTCGACGGCACCACCACTGAGAAGTCGTGCGGAATCACGATCATGAAAACTCCCTTTACTTTATTAATCGCTCGTCGAGGTGATTATCCACTTGATTAGACGATGCTACTCCTATTACAGATCTTCCTGCTGCTTAGCTGCTGCTACTGTTCACTCTGCCTCTAATTTCTTATCAAGGCTTGCGCCAATCGGACAGTCACTATACTTCGGTGGTTCCTTCCTCTTCTCAAAATTGGTGCAAAACTCCTGCTAAGAATTGATCGATGTCCTTGACCTTGGTCAGTTTCCAATTAGTATTTTCAGCTCTCTCCTTCTCTTCCGTATGTAAGTAAGTGTGTATGTGTGTGTGTGTGTGTGTACGTAATGGGTGTTGCGCGCGCGAGAGTACGTTTTGTCCTTGTTATCCAAAGACAGGCTATTTCTTCTATCTACTTAAAGTCTAGCATACACTTAAGTTCAGGTTAATTCAGGATTGCCCAGCCCGGACGGTGTGAACGAGTTGGAGCCACGAGGACAGACGACAGGACACCTTTCCTGATATCCTGTTTCAAGGGGTTCAACCCAATGCTCCACGGCCCTGCTTTTACCCCTCAGTGCCGCTTAGTAAACGAATGCAACCCTCACTCGGAGTGGATCCGTCGAAATTCGTCCCGTTGACTTCTTCTTCTTTTTTTTTTAATTTGCCCTGAGTAGCCCCGTTTGTGATTGTGTGTGCGTGTGTGTGTATTACGCACGTACGTGTAACGCCTGCTTTGTGCTCTCGCAAATTCCTCGAGATCCGTTTGGCTTCCGGCTTCACGTACGTTGCGCAGTGCGTGTTATTCTTTTACACGGGACGAATGACGCGTTTTTCCTCCTTACAGGGTGAATAAATTCGTTCTTTTTTGCTCGTATTTATTCTTCTTGAATATCCCTTGACAATTTGTTTTTTTTTTGTTAATTTCAAATTTTCCTTTTCTCTTTTACTTCACTTTCTTTTTTGGAAATCCCCAATCCTCTGCTCGTCTGTGTCCGTCGTTTGCTCCTTCTCGAAAAAAATGCGACTCTACGTTTATCGTTTAACGATTATCGGTTATCGATTACCGTGTCTTACCGATCGTCGATGGTAGTAGTTGCTTCTTATTATCGTTTAGTAGGTTTAATTAATATTGCACTTAGGTACACTCGTTTTTTGAACACACTGAAATATATGTATGGCGGGGTTTCGATCCGAACTCTGTCGATCGCTTAAGCTTTCTTTATTCCTTTCTTTCTCTCTCTCTCTCTCTCTCTCTCTCTCTCCCCTGTCGCTTTACCTTCCAAATTTCTAAACCCACTTCCTCGAATACTTTTCTCTTTCCGATCTTCTCAACTCTCTCTCTCCCTCTCTCTCTCTATCTGTTCTTATTATTCTTTATCCTCTCGATGTTTTACTTCCGGGATTTTTACACTGCTTTCTTCTTTCACCTTCCCGCTTCTTTATTTCTCTTCTTCTCCTTCTCCTCTTCCTTGATCCTCTTCGCTCTCACTGTCGCTCTTCTTCCGCTCACTCTGCTTTCTCGTCGTATTCTGCTTCTTCCGCTTCGTCCAGTCTTCCTCTCCCGTGCGGAAATCTCTCGCTGCAACGCGTCTCCCGCTCGAAGCTACAAAAATCACCAGACCAAACATATTTTTGTATTCACATCGAATTAAATTCAACGAACAATAATTACTGATAGTTAAGATCGAAATTTTACGTGGGCGACAAATTAAGCTCAAACCACTATGGGACATACGGTAAACGTCGACATGGGCTGAAGATTCAACGTGAAAAAATATAATGCAAATATACGTATGCAGTAGTCTAGTAATTTTATAACCATTAAAATATAACATTGACGAACATAAAAAAAAAGCGAAGAAAATTTTATAAATTGTATTTGCAAATTTAAATGGCACTTTTTTAATTTTAAAGCGCGTTCGAGGGTCACGGCTTGACAGAGTTAATGCAAAATAAATGAAGAATATTTTTCTGGGATACCAATGGGCTGTCTGTCAAGGATTAAAAAGACACGTCACGGAAACCAATGCATTTACGATGGCGTGCATGCGTTTACTCTTCTCTTTTTATTTTTATTTTTTTTCTTGTTTTTCTTTTTACTCGCGAACGGCACCCCTACGAAGACCAGTCGTAGTACAGAAACGAGGGGTGACTCCTGAAACGGAGGGGTTGTTTTAGATACTTGACGGGATGTCCTATAGGTTGAGGGTAGAATGAAACTTTTCTGTCATTATAATGACGGCGACCACGACCACCCTTGAGACTTGACCTCGACGACCATAAAAGAGAAATTGTGAATTTTTATAAAAGAAATTTAAGAAATTGATAAACCAAGTAAACTATCGATGATGCTGCACTGTTTTTTTAAATTGAAAAACGAACACTCGCGACGCGAGGGATGATCGCGAAACTTTAAATGACACTCGCTGTCTTCGTAAAATTTGGGAGGTTCACACAGGGATTTTTTTTTTTTTTTTTTAAAATACGTTATATTCGAAAGAAGGTAGTTTTCTCACGCTTACTCGTTATTTTTAAGCAATGCAATTTACACGAAACGTTGACGATTTTTGACTTTTTCTTTTAACTTTTGATTTAAAGATACGATTTCTCATGAGAGAGCACGAAATTTCTTCCATAGAATTTTGCTTAGCATTTCGTAGATTTTCGAACACCTATCGCGTTACGCGTTCACGAAAGGTCGAGCGTCGCTTGCCGTCGCGACGCATCGGTCACAATATAAAAAAAAAAATGAAGAATCAACTAAAAATAATGTTTAACCTGAAAAATTGTCGTTTGCCTATCTTCAAATGACAAAGCAAAGCATACCGTGAGGTAAAGATAGTCAAAATGACTGATAAGATAAAAAAAAAGGAAATAAATAAATAATAAAAATAAAAACATAACATGCTAACGTACATATTTTATTGGGTCTTCGGCCTACTCGGCAAATCATAATAACTCGTGCACTTTCTTTCCCTTTCTCACTCTCTTCCTCTTTACTTCCCTACGTCACCCCGTCTCCACGCAGCCTCGATAACAACTTCTTCTTTTTCTTGGGAAACGCCAAAGGATGAGCAAAGAAAGTGGAAGAGAGATAAGAGAAAAAAGAAATAACTACGTAAAATAAACATGGTCTATTGCACTTTGAAGAATATAAAAAGTACACAAAACACATAAAAACGCACGCACGAAACGATACGACATAAGCACGAGTACACAACACGTTATTCTGCCGCGTAACGAAACTACGTATGACACGTAGCCCCCCCAATAAAAAAGATTTAAAAGAAAAGAAAACACTAAAATATTTGGTCACACGTGCGAATCATATTCATCGCGCATCCCTCGGTCGCTCCTGCCGTGATCGTCCTGGGACAGCAAAATCGTACAAGGATTCGATGAGCCTGCATTAAAATATTTCACAAATCACGTCGATGCCGCATAAAAAGATATTCCAGCCGCCGCAGTATCGCACCGCGAGTTTCCTCAGGATCTGATTAATCTCGTATTGCAATACTTGAGAATTAATTCATCGTCCCTTTCACTTCAGCAGGACCCACAGAACACGCGAATAGCCAGGACCTTGTCGCGTGTTCTCCACTCGCGATACGACTAAGCGGACAGCGTGATAAAAATAGTATTAAAAAATCACAGTCCTTTCTTGCACCCACGTATCCTTGTGAAATAGGTTATCTTTAAATAAAGCACAAATCCTTTCACGGGAACACTTAACCTGAAGTACTATAAGTAGTAGGACTTGATCCTTGCCGATCTCGAGGACACGTAGTGAAAATTAAAGGGACAACCCGGCCTTGTAAAAGACGTAGGAGGATCGTGCAAACGTAAGATTTGTGAAATTTATGAAAAATCATGAAAAACATCAATCGTGTATTTGACGGGATGTCGAAGGAGAGGGAAAAAATGAAGAAGAGGAAGTGAAGATCTTTGGTAGATTATCACGGGGTAACGTCGTCAAACACACTGATTGCAAGTAACACATACACGCACGTTTCCCTCTCTCTGACCACGTAGAGTTATGTATACATATGCACAGGTATATACATATGTGCCACGAGAGACATATATAGGAACATATGTGGATATAGGTAGTATGGTCTCTCCTGTCTTCATCCACAGTCTCTCTCTGCAAATCTGACAACGAGAGACGTCAAAACTCGAGACCGGCAAAGTCAAAGATCCTTCATAGGGAATAAATGCGGCTACGTATTACTGTCCAAGGAACGATCACGAAGTTGCCGCGGTTGGATACCCAATAAATATCCCCATGGGAAAGTTCACAAAACTCGCGACTTCAGTGTTGACGATAAACGCAATGAGACGTAACGACGAAGATACGTAACGAACTCTTACTGTCGCAACCGAAACCGTAAGAAAGGGCAATCTCGATGCTCGTCGAATACAACCACCGACTGTCAAGTGTAATCGTGTTGTTGTTGTTCCTGTTGTGCGAGCGATGATAAAGTCGTAGCGGAGGAAGAGTCAAGTCGTAGAAGCACGCTTCAAACTTGTTTTCTTGGCAATGCTGTAGTAGTGTTTCAAATTCTTGTTGTTGTTTTTGTTGACGTCGATGACATTCTCCTAGTGTACTGGCATTTGTTGTTGTTGTTGTTGTTATTGTAGCAGTGTTAACCGTTGTTATTGTTCTTGTATTAGTGATCGTCGTTGTCGTCGTCGTGACAGTAGTCGCCGTCTTGTACGATGTAAGACGCGAGTAAGGCGGCAACTAGGATGTGTTTTTCCGTGGAAAAAGGACGTTCCCTTCCGCGTTCGAGTCCTTGACGGAGGAGGAACCGAACTGACTGAGGTCTGCGGCTCGCGAGAAATGCTAAGTCGTTCTCCGTGGCCGGTGGTGGCGCGCGTCTCAGACCGCGTGCGTCTGACTAAAAGCCACCCCCCGTGCCTTAAAGAACGCGCCGGGTAGGGGCGTTGTCTTAGGTGGTGCGCGGCTGCCGAAATTCTGCCCAATGTCGAGGGCTCTTGGGATGATTTTCGCGAGGTCACGAAGGTCCGCGCGATGTTAGAAGGACCTGGTGGGCACCGTTGGTGTCCGATGTACATTTCGCGAGGGTGCCGAGTCCTCCTCGTATGAAAATTCTGACCTCCGAGGACGAAAAACTGAGGACGCGCACGGACAGGAGTTTTCAGGCCACCCCTCTTTTCCTTTGCCCCCACCAAAACTCCTGGCGCCCACCCCCCTTGCCTTTGACTGAGGTGGGGACTCCTCGACTGCCTACCAGCACGTAGTTAGGGGAACGTCTAAGGGGTGAGAAAGAGTGGGGCGAGCCCAGTCGAAGGAGGGTTGTAAGAACCGGAGGAATATTCTCTTTTCTCCTCTGGCTATATTCTCCCTTATGTACATACATACTACCCTTAACGTATAAACCCCACTACCAACCATTACCACCACCACCACTGTTGCTGCTACCCCACTGATGTTGGACTTGGAGATTCCACTAACACTGGTCTGCGGACGTCTATGAAATCCTCCCACCTTATTCCTTACCCCTTCTCAATCGCTTCCTCCTTCTCCTCTCCTTTGGCAACCCCTTATTTCTCAGATACCACTACCATCCACCACTGACGCCAATACGCAACCCTGGCAATTTTCTACTGTTCTCCCTGCCGGACATTTCTTTTTCTTGCGTTTACTTACAGGGGCACGCGCGCGTCCTTGAAGTCCTTGAGTGGACCGCCCGGTCACGAGATTTTAACCCCTCGACACAACCCTTGTGCAATGACGTAAACCCTTTCGCGTTTACCTCGGCTTATCTTTTGTATTCCCAGACGGGACAGTTACTACCGTTTCTCTCTCTCTCTCTCTCTACCTTACCCCTGCTTTACTTACTTGCAGAATCTTTTCTTAGATTTCAAGGACATGGGTCCTCGCGTAACGCGTTATAGGATTTTTCAAAATAGAAACTACGATCTCTATCACTACCCCCGGGTACCGTGTGTATCAGGCGAACCGGTAAGTACGACTGGCTGAAAAATACCAAGGGGGGGCCCTGGTCTCTATATGCCATAAGGGGGTGTAGACAGGAGGTGCATAAAAAGAGGGGACCCTACGTAAAAATGGCTCCTGTGCCCCGTATGGCAACACATGCGTGACTAAGTGGGGGAGTTACGCATACTCATTCTTTTTCATTCTACCATTTGATACTGTTCTACCGAATGTCACGTCAATGTTGAAATTCTCACTGACGCATCAGTAAATCTGATCAGTAATCAATAGGTGATTCGGGATCTAAGACGACTCAATTCCTTCAAGATTTATATTGTTATGCAAAATTTCATACTCTTATTCAATCCAGAACCTAACTACCGCTTAAAGCAATATAATGGAGGCTTAACATCGAGGGTGAAACCGTCATGATAATCTAATGAAGACCATTAATTAGTCGATATCAAATAAGTCCTATACAACCCCTAAAAAAATTGTTTCAAATGTGTATCAGGGGGTTGAAAAAAATGAAGCCTCAAAGAGTACAGGTCATATATCCTCATCTTAAGTAAGTCCACTCGGAAGAAGGGATGGCGCTCGGGGGGGATATTTCTCACCCTCCGATCAAGGGTGTTGTATTTCTAATGTGCCAGTCCATCCCCACCATCGAGATCAAGGCATTCTCCCTACCCTTACGAAAGAGCTTCTCACCCTTCTAGTGTTCTCGACTCTCCTCACTCATTACTGTCTCGCTCTCACCCTCTAAATTCCATATCACCCTCTCTTTCTCCCCCCATCTATCTCTCTCGCTTCTACACCCTCACGTAGTGGAGAATCCTCTCTAAAACACCACGCTCCGTAACCACCCCCTGCCACCCATTTATCCCGTCTTCCCCCTCCTCACGCTCTTCATTTCTCTCCAGGACCTTAGATTCACCCCATCTTTCTCGCTTGGCCATTCTCACCCCTCCCTCTATCACTGCTCTCCCCACCACCGCGCAGAACTCCTCCCGGCAGCAACCCCTGGCTCGTTCGGCTCGTTTGTTTTTTTTCGCTCTTCTTTTTTTCCACGTGTCCGCCACGTGTGTGCAGCAGCTTCTGGTGGGGATACACTCCCTTGCACAGAGCACTCTACTATCCACCCCCAAGAGAGCTTGACTCCTCTCTACTCCAACAACCCCTTGTACACTTTTTCATCGTTATTGCCACCGCGCTACGCGATCCACCCTGTCTCTTCAAACCCACCCCTAGAGAGAAACTCTCGGACTGGCAGTGACTGGAAGACACCGAGATGGCACAACGAGGGTTGACTGGTGGTGAGGAAAAAAAATTGACCAATCCAACCACTTCCTGACTGTCCACTTAGTTTTGGCTATATCTATATCTTCTATATCTATACCTCATCAGCATCCCTCATTTCGTAGGTGACTTGTCACCCTCTCTCCCGTTCACAATAACCACCCTTGTTCGACGAACCGTAATATCCAAGAGACACGTACGGTATCGGAACAGCCCCAATTTCCATCTCCCTCCCCTTCACACCCCCACACTCCTATACTCTACCCAGTCAAGTCGTCCAGTCTTTAGCAGTTAATGGCGATGCGCAATACTTCCGGCCTGCCGCGGAATTTCACAGTACTTGGTGGGGGATAAATAAGTACATAGGACGTATTGGGCGATCGAGGCCACTTTAAATTACAAATGAACGCTGTACTGCGCACTGCTGCAGGAAAACAGGTGAGAATCGGGCAACGTTTCGGAATGGGTGGGTGGCTCAACTTACTTACTTTACTCGGCTGGCTGCCCGACTGCTTTCAGATCCCAATCCCGATCCCGATTCCCCCGAATCGCCCGATCCCGATCGGCAGCTGGACTTCACCCCGGCCCTTCAACGGACTTTGTAACGTTTAACGCGCCTCCAAGCATTACCCTTATGTGCCTACGTACGTATGTACCTAAGTTAGTGAGGGTTTCGTAACAGAACCCGCTGCGCGTACACGTACCTTCGAAATACCGCGGCTAGATTCACTCCCAGATAACGCTATTGCGTAGGAAGACATTTGTCTTATGGGGACCTCACAGACATTTTTCTCTTTGTCGAATACACACCTATCTTTTGGTATCATTCCTTTTTTTTTTTTGACCAGTATGACTGTTTTTTCTCCCCTATTCACGATTATAGGATTTTTATAATTTTCAGATTACTTTTAATTATGGTGAGACTAGTGATTTTTTTTAGTATGACTCGCTCGTAGAAATTACTGTAGGAACATCAACTCGAAATTTTATAAATGAATTTTTTTTAATTATTTCACGATTTTTTTAATATCCGATCAGTGAATTTTGACTCGTGATTTTTTTTGCGTGTATTTTGAAATTAGCAAACTGGATGTTAATCATTTTTCTGGGAATTGATATCGCTAGAAGGGTAGCAGTTACGTTTCTTTTCTCGCTGATCTTGTAAAGCCGCCTCGACGTCGTATCAACCCCTGTGAAAAGTTGCCCCGAGCAGGAGTGACGCCTGGCGGCAAAATGCAGAAACTTTGAAAGAACTAGCGAGAAAGGGTTCTGAGGTTTTTGTCTGAGCTAAGTTCCTTCGTGAAGTTAACCAAGGAACCTACTATAAGATCCATCCCTGGGTGCAATTCTTTGCCATTGAGAACATAACCTACAAAATTATGTCTGATCCATAATATTTCGTACTTGCAATATTACGTAATATAAAATCTATCCGTCTCGTGATAGCTTTTATCGTAAATAAACAAAAGTCAATTAAAAGCACGTCTAACCGAAAGAGGACGAATGCAAGAAAAATGTGCCGTTACTCGAAGAGCTGAAACGTTCGAATTAAGAATTATAACGGATAGTAGGATGAAATGAGCGTAGCGTCCGGCTTATTACGCAATGAAAGAAACAAATGAAGCTTAATAGAAAAACTGCCTGCGCTAGAAAAACCGTAGTGCTTGGTACAGCTATAACAGAAAGTGCACCTAGAAATGGCTTTAAGAAAGCGCGTACATTTCCAATGCCTTCTAAGTGCATTTATGCTCAGTCCCGACGGTTCGGATCTGCCGACAACTGGAACTGCCATTTTGTCAATTGGCTTTTAATCTTTCACAGAACGTAAAATGACCACGTGAAGCTCGCTCGAGTCATCGATATATCGATTGTGCCAATGTCGGTACGAACGACAGAGACAGATAGTAGCTCGAAGCGCAACACAGTGAAAATACGTAATAACTTCGTCGCGACGGCGTGACGAGGCCTAATGATTTCATGAGGAATAAAATGTCATTTGATTTTTATACTGATTCAAGATTTAATGATTGTCCCATAGGAATATTGTGATCGACCGAAAATTCATGATTTTCTTTTTCAATTCGTTTGGACATTATCGATTTTCTTTCTTGCACTATGATTAAAGTTGCATACGAGTGCAGCGAATTGCACTCTTTCCCGACTGTACAACCGCGTCAACGTGGCTGTGTCAATAAGAGCCAATCTAAGTACATATGCACACACAGATGCAATGCAGGCTCTGGCGTGATGCAATGCCGCGTGCTTGCAGTTTCGACATTCTCTTTGCCGGGCAAAGACAAAGTGGGAATGAGTGCAACGCGTGTAGAGTAAATGATGCACTTTTATTAGGCTTTATCGGGATTACTCAATGGTAGATTGTTTATTTTTATTTTGTAAAATTGTTTTCGCCTTTTCCATGATGCATGGAAACGATGAGAAATGATTTTTATTTGTTTATTGGTTACTGGGGATTGGGGAATTATTTGGATATTGAGAGAAGGGGAAGATAAAAAAAAATGGCTGACTCTTCGAGTATCGTAAAACGTCATTTTTTTTTTCTCCTCTACATCCATGAGAGTGCAGCTGGAGATAAGATAAGTGTACCGTTTGACGTATCCAGGATCAAGGTGACCAAGATAACGTCTTGAGTAGCTTTCTTATGAAAAAGAATATTTCCACTCGTCGGTATCTCGAAGAGAAGCAAATAATGATAAAAAATAGCAAAATAAATGATACTTGAGAAAGAAAATTGGGAGTTGAAATTTGCAAATTTTTCGCTTCTCGTATAAGCATTTCGATGTTAATGAATTTTCTTTGTCATTTAATCATTCATAATATTTCCTATCGTTAAATTTCAATTTCGTAACGCATTCCCATTAGCATTTACATCGGACGGGGGTCGTGACGTATTTCTCTTTTCAGCTGGATAATTTTACAAAATCATCGACGTCGAATCATCAAGCGCTAGAGAGACTCGGCCGTTTCGGGTGGTTGTGGTTCCGGCAGCAGGGAAGCCTCCCATTGGCTTGCCATTGGCCGGTCCGGGGGTGGCTCGCTGCAGTCATCGATTCACGCAGTCATTGGCTGACTCGAGCTCGGCCGCCATTTTGAATGACTCCGGGATCAATACACGAGGTGCAGAAAAAATGCCGCTAGCCCCGACGCCCGGACATAGAAGGGGCTGCGTTCCGTAGGGGTGGAAGTCATCGTAAAAATTTCCGATCTCGCTACTCCACCACTATACACGCCGTCCCCTATACTCGAACCCTCCACAGACCTCCGTGCCTCACTACGACCCCCTAAACAACCCCTCTTCATCCCTCTACCCTCTTCCATCCTATATTGTATACACATATACCGTAGTGCGCGCACTGCCAAATACTCCAATCCCGATTGCAAAATAGGAAATTCGAATTGACCCTCCTGCATCCCTCTCCAACCCTTCAAACCCCCACACTACCGCACCTCCGGGAGCAATGCTCGCATCATCATTCTCACGAAATGCCAATGATTTCGTTTAGGTTTTACTGCCGTTATCCATTCCAGCCATACCAAATACCAGAATCCGTTCGATGAACGAGCATTGTACGGAGGGATGAATAATAAAGAGTCGTATGAATTTGCGAGAGCCACATATATTATGTTATAGTAAGCGTAATGATAATTTTCAAAATTTCCAATAATCTCATTAGAGGTACGTGGAATATATTGGGAAATGTTTTTTTTTTTTTTTTTATTTGTAAATAGCCGTGCTTGCTGTTTTAATGTATTACGATGAACACGTAATTACATTTAGTATAGCGCGAGGGTGCTTAGGGGATGATTCTTAATTTTTGTTCTTTGCGAGTAAAACGTGAATACAATTCTTTCATGCGGAAGCTTATGTTACATGCGAGCGTACTGGCTGTCCTTATATTGAATATACTTACATTTGGAATCGAACTAACTGAAACAAGGACATAAGGCTCTCTTGGTAGCAACGACTTTTAGATCACATTTTTAGATTATTATGAATTTTATCGTTTCTTTCATTTTTTTCGGCTTTAAAATTTATCTTTAAAATCTAAAGTTTTCAAAACTTGTTAAAAATATACTTTAGTCATATCTTTACAATTTACTTCGTAGACGTTTCTAAATTGTTTCTTCTTTGTTCTTCCTTCCTAAATCCTCTCAGTGTAGGTATACTTCTAAGGCAATGGCTTTAATTTTGTTTCGTCTCTTTTTTTTTTGATTTTCTTTTTTTTAATTCTTTTCAATATTTTTCATCTTCTTCTTCTGCTTCTTACACTTGGGCTTTCCCTTTCTTTTTTTTTGCTTCTTGCGGTAATTTCGAAATAAGAGATGTTTGAAAAATCAAGATTAAAAAATGTTCGTCGATAAATCAAGATTAGTTGTTCAGACTCTTTTCTTTTTTTTTTTACAGACAGAAATCGCGTTTACGTGTTTTTAAACGGCGAAATTAATTTTTCAATGAAATAACTATGACAACACATAACAACACAGTGCGACGCGTCTGAAAAATACAAGAAAGACAGGCGTCTCGTTAAAAATCGACTAGTAGCCCGTAGCTGCTGCGCGACGCGTCGAGACGCGAAGCGTCGGTCACCCGATTTTACGTATTGGTACCGTCGTCAATTTATACATTAAATTATTACGACGAAGAGGGATGAAACAAAATATAAATCATTTTACCACCACCTGACAAAACTAATCAGAAACTTTGTTACGACCCAGAAGCCACCAGTTCCGATACACTAGGAACGTCTACACAATGTAAAAAATAAATGTTGAAAAATTCAAAGAAAAAAGCCCGACGATGTACAGAATATTAAAAGTACAGTCAACGACAAAATGATTATTAAGCAAGAAATCGATGCAACCCCATAAAGATTCGATAAGAAGGTCCTTCGTAATTTCCAAGCAATTCAAATGTCCCGCCCGAAAAAGGAAAAAGCCGTAAGAAGGGAGTCACGTGATTATAGGAACGAATGAGCGTCTTTGGATGGCATCCCTCTCCCCAAACCTCTCTCCCACCCTAAATTCTCTCTCCCCTTCTGGAGAGTACAGCGCGTCGTCGCGGCGCTCCTTGCGTGGTAAGACGCGCTCCCGCATCTCTCGTGCCGACGCCGCCGCTACCGCCGCTTTCGGACTTTTCTCCCCACGTGCTTCTCAACCACCACCACCAGCATCTCGACGAGTTCCGGAAGCTCCTTCGCGGAGGACCGAGGTAAAAGGATCAGTCGACGTCGAAGAACGAGCGGATCCTCGTCTAGATCGTACATCGTCACAGAAGAGCCCAAAGAAAATACCAACCCCATCACTAGCCTTCAACCCCTTCAAAAAGAGAAACATACCAATATCCTGAATACTACCCGAGAAGCACGAAATCAGAGGAAAATAAAGGAAAAGAACAAAAATCCATTATCCAAATGAACCCCCTGCTACAGACCACCCCTAAGACCTTATACCGTAACCCCATAATCATCTAGCAACTAATACTGCATAACAACGAAATTCCCTCTTCGTCTCCACTCGAACCCGCGACTCTTATGATTTTTACAACAACGCCCGCGTCTCCCGCCGCGTTATTTCATTACGATATCGCGATAATTCGTAACCTTTGATAGAGGCATTGCGAGCATCCCCGTGTCTGAGTAGCAACTGCGCCGTTGCCCCGTGCCGGGCACCCCCACCTCATCTCTCGGCACCTCGCCTCACCTAAACCAAACCGAACCGAAGCAACCCTCTCGGACGAGCGCGCCAGCCGAGGCCCGACGCCCAAAGCTTCGTGCTGCGCCGTGCAGCACGCGGACTGTACGCGTTTAGCACGGTGCTGTTACGGGGGGAAGAGGGCATTGGGGTTTCGCGTAGCTACACCCTGCCTACCCCTATCTCTCAGCAAGGCTACTCTCATCTACACGTTCCACTAGCGTGGTACTAGAACCTGTGCCACTGACTGTACCGCACGGTTGGCGTGTTCGACGCCAAGCCGGTAGCAGCGATGATGTTGCTGCTGCCGGTAGAGGAGGTGGCGATGGTGCTGGTGTTGGTCTTGATGATGGTGGTGGTGGTGGTGGTGATGGTGATAGTGGTGATGCTCGTGATGGTGGTGGTGCTGGTGGACTCTATCGTATTTCGAATCCTGGCACTGACCACAGCCCACTCCACGCGACGCCACTCCACCTCGACGCTACGCTCGACTCCACGTCATACCCTGCCCGTACTCTCGTACCCTATTCCAACCCCTACGACTGGTCCTCGCCATGCTTGGATTCTTGATCGGGAATGCCGCGGCTAACGGTCAAGATATACGCATTTCTGGAATATACTAGGAGGCTTTACGCTTTACCTACATTCTCATTTTTACAGATGACTTTTTTTTTTGTATTTATACAAAATTAAGGGTTGTTTCAATCAGTTCAATACGGAACTACTATATGTTGAAATAATAACGTTAATGATAATAATTAATAACCTTCCACCGTTCTATCTTTATCCTCTGGAAATCATATATGGACCATTTACCAGTTCAGCCTCAAAGTACTAACAGTATGTAATCCATAGCGACAACGTACTATTGTACTAATATAATATTCAGGACCATAAAAAAAAATCTTCAGAACGTGTCTGCATGTGGTGCATACATTTGTAAATCACGTATACGTCCTCAGGATTGAAGCAGCCCCAAGTATCCAAGCGGGCCCCATAATTCGAGCCACACTACGTGGACCACCTTTGGCGTTAATCTCAAGGGTGGGTTTTCGATTAAGATAGCCTTGAAATGGTCAAGAGTAGCGAGTCACGTAGACGATGAATTTTCGTGAATACACAGAAGGAGTCGCGAGGGGGTTGCTAGATGCGCAAGGACTACATCAACGGTCCTGGGCCTGGGAATCAAAGGGAAACGTCTTGGGGCTCTTTCAACCCCTCAGCCGGTTTCGTATAAGGGTGGAGACGGTTGGTACCCAAGTTCGCGACGAGGTAGGTAGGTAAGACAAAAGGACGCACGCACTCGCCCTTCTCTCACGTTCACTCTTAACTCTATTTCTCCGAGCCCGAATGAGAGACAGAGAAAAAGAATAAAAGTGCAAGGTAGAGAAAGAAAGAGAGAGAGAGAGAGAGAGAGAGAGAGAAGGGCGAGACAGCTAGTACTCAATTCTTTCTATTTTTTATCTGCGGTTCCTACCCTAATTGTATCGATTGTCTTAGGGCGTCACTGTTCCACCACCCGACCGTTAGGTACATCCCTTGAATACGAGCCCTGCACCCTTTGTTATTGCCGATCAAAAAATAAAAATTCCTAACCGGATAAAACGTTTGACCTGGATTTTTTGTTCCGACCAGACAATGCCCGGCGTCGACATTTGCATACGCGACCAGCACGTCAGCCAAGGCCACTTCTGGCTCATCCTGAAATCCTTATGTCGGCCAGTAATGAAAAGGGTTCCCATATGGATATACTTGTAAAAATATATGAATGCGGTATGAGATGTCCAGAAAATACGAAAGTACATATATATATATAGATATATACAAGTATGAGTTAGAATATTATTATTATAGACATTATAGGTTAGCGATATCAGCCCTTTTGGGTCGGTCAGGGGTTGACCATTGGATGATCCTAGAAGGGCATAAAACAATGGCTAACCTTTTTTTGTGATGGCAGCTGCCAACCGATGATCGTTATTCCAATCCCGGCCCTAGTGGACACGTGGGGACTCTTTTCGCATTTGGTAACGTGTTGTCCTGCAGACCCTTTGCCCTTTACCTAGCCACCCTTTTCTATGGCGACGCCCTGGCCACCCTTGGTCACCCCTATAGGTACTATGGGCCCGGTAGATACATACCTAGCGACTAGCTACCGTTGTGGACGAGGGTTGACAAATGGCGGGACTTTCGATCAGGTTAGATTTTTCGAAGGGACAACATCGGGCTCTCTTATATAGCGTCGAGACGCCCTCTTGGCTAGTCGCCTAATGATCGGCCCTCCATTCCTGGGGGGTGTAGGTAATTAGTAAAAACAAAGGAGTGAGATCCTCGCGAGGACTTCGAAGGAATCATAAAATGGCCGACGAGAGAGATAGAACTGGTGCAATGGATGGTGAGAGAAAGGTTTGGTGGAAGCGAGGACGATAAAATCTAAATGAGAAAATAATCCCCATTCTTAAAGGAGCGAGCGGTCGTTTATGGTGAAATTTCGTGAAAGACGTCGACGACGTCGCAGGACAACGAAATCATCTTTGGTCGTGAAGATTTTGAAAAATATTTCAATTCTATATATATGTATATATATACAAGGCTATTCGAAAACTGACGTACAGGGCGTATCGATTCCCACGGTTAAAGCATAACCGAATACGCTGCTGGCTCTTACTGATTATTCTTAGGAAACTTTCTTATACTTTCTTTCATCGCAGCCGCCCGGTGAGCGCTAATCAAATGATAACAAAAAACGCTCGGCCGACCGCGGAAACTTGGCCGAAACTTATTTTTCATCGCAATTTGCAGCCGATTCATCCGTGAACCACCTCCGGACTCTTTTCCTTTTGATATTCTTGAGAAGTGCCAACACGTGGCCCCTTCCGTTCGTTCCCTTATATTTTTTCATCCTGGTAACCCTTTCTTTTTTTCTTGGTATCTCTTTTTTTATTTTTATCATATCTTTTTTTTTTACTTCCCTCAACTTCCGCCTTACGATTTCTTGCCGGTCTTTCTTCGATTCAGATTTGTGGGTTCGACACGGTGATCTCGTGATCATGCAAGGTTATGTAATTTCGTAGGGTAGTTTCCTCATTAAGGTACCATATGTCTGCTTTATGGACATCTTTCGATTGCCGAGGTCACGGCATATGTGCGTCCTCTGACACAGCTGTGCACTATTATGGTCATCGATACCATGCATACCCATACGTGATCCTACGGTCTGGGATTTTTTAAAGTTTATTCTGTTTTTTTTTTTTTTTTTTTTTTTTCATTAATTCATTATACCCAAAAAACCTCGTTCTTCCTTGTCACGATGCCAGTGGGTCCACGTGACCCAAGCTTACCGTCTGGCCGTAATAATTCATAGGACCGCGTAAACCGTCGCGAAGTTAGAAGCGAGCTTATCGCATCCCACAATGAAATCTTCCTCGGTAAGAAAGTCTTAAAAGTGCAAAAGTACGAGGTTTTCGGAAGGTTGTACGTTAAAGGGTGTAGGTTGAGCGGGGATGGTTTGGTAAGGGTAGACAAAAGGGCTATAAGATTTAAGAGGATAATAAATGGAGCGTTCGCATACACAGTGACGAAAAACGAGGATGTTACTTTATTATTAATATTTCTCAACAAATTTTTACCCTAATTTCATAAATCAATCTCGAAGCCGAACAATCTTACGTGACGTGAAATATCATTGAGATCAGGTCAAAGGTCGAGAGTGTCGTGCAAGTCCATTTTTAATTGAAAGCAAAGTCTGTATTTTTAATTAAGAAAATATAAGATCGACCCGGCCATCCGTCCATCCATCTATCGAGAACTGGCTGCCACCTCGGAGCTTTCTCAAACAGTTTTATAATTGATTTCATTTTCATTTATTTTAGCTCGACTCCTCTCTCTCTCTCTCTCTCTCTCTCTCCTTGTACCTTCATTCCAGACCCACTCTTCCTCCCTTACTCTCTGTCCTTCTCACACGCCTCTCAAAGCCTCCCAACGGCTCTGGCAAGACACTGCCGCCGCTCGTCCCCACGCCGCAATCAATTTAATGTTTTAATTAAGAGAGTATCCGTGAAAAATTAGATTTTAATCGGATCGCACCTACCCCCACTCCCTGCAACGATGCGATTCAACAATTTTTACTGATACACGTAACCTATCCGTTTACTATTATTTAACGCGGCAAAATTCGAATATCTATTCTCGTGGTATGATCTTGCACTCTTTGGTTTCTGCACTCGATATTCAACAGCCTCCCACGTCCATTTTTACTCTCGGTTACCAACACCACGACTCTTTAATTATTTCGACTGGTCTTCCCTCACAGGCTCTTACGATCTTAAGCCGTTGCGCAATATACATATATACTTAAATACATATGCCTAAGTATAGTGCCGCCTTCGATAGGCGAAATTCAGGCCAGCAGTATGAAGCGTTGAGGTTTGCATTTTACTTTGGCAAAATGGCCAGTTTTATTTTGTCCTATCCTCGAACCGATCCAAAAAATCCACCATTTTGAATGCTATTCCCGAGTCTTATGCAACGTATGCATTTGGCCAGCTAACGGCAGCTTGAACGCACGCGCAAAAATGTTTGTTTTAACGCCACTGCTACGTCTGGTGCCTTGTGTGCTTGCATCGCCTTGCGCTTCGCGCCCTGCACGTTAACCGTCTGCGTATGTGTACCGGCGGCTATTGCGCCGTAACAGCCTTGAAATTATTTGGAATGTGAAAATTCGTAAAATTAGACTTTCCGCTCTTCCGATATGCGCCATACTTGACGCACACTCGTATGAAATTCTTTGAAATCGACTACCTACGCATTTTCACTCGATCATGCTTATTACTCGTGGATTTCGTTTTAGGATTTATAATATATATATATATATATATATACATATACATATGCATATATATATATATATATTTATCATGGGTTTAAACATCCGGAAAATCCCGGCAGATTGATCGATGCATATAATAACTTTTTTTGTATTATATTATATTTGGTACATAACGCGATTGCATGATTGTTATATTGATAAGAAATATTGTATAAAATTTTTATATGTCGTTTGTGACTCTAATACGTATATTGTTTGGATCGATACGTTTGTTATTACATAGTCAACTAAAAATTGTTACAATTTTTGGACACTTGTAGATTTGCATATAGGAGCGAGGTATGCAAATAATGTAGTGGTATAGGAACTCTGGTGTATTAACGAACCTTAAGAAGGAAAGACGTCGGGGTGGATTGAGGTATAAAATTTCAAAATTTTTCAATCTCAGGTTTCGGATAACATCCCTTAGGATTGCAGACCTACCGAAGAGCCCAGCTTCCCTATTAGGAACCTTCGCATTTATCACCCTCCATTTTTACGCCATCTTTTCCCGATCCCCTTCCAACGTGACGGGGCTCTTCGATTGTTTTGATCAATAACGCTGATTGTAGGGGGTGGTTTCCGTCCATTTTTCCCTCTGCATACGGTCACGCGTAATATTTAGAAAATAATCAGAAACACCTACAATCTCAAATAGCCCAAGGGTGGCAGGATTCGTAAAGCCCTTAAATAATAGGATGCAATTTTGTTAAATCAGCGAAACACAACCCCTAGCGGGAATAAAATGGCGTCCCGACGAAACATTAGAAAAATTTCAATGCTGTAATTCATGGGGCGATTTCTCCTTCACCCTCGTCTTCTTTTTCTTTTCTCTTCATTGGCAGACTCGATTTCCGATTGGTCTATTTCCGGAGTTCGAACGAATCCACCGCGAAACGATCAGTGTTACCAACACGTACCCGGTGAATCGCTATGAAATTTAGTTTACCGTGTTTGAATATTTCGCAAGCGAAAATCAACTCGTGACGCAACCAACAACGTCCATATTATAAAAGACAAGATCCTAAGAATGCACGGTGGCCAATTGGGCGTCGTGAAATTCGCAAGCACGACTGAAACTTTCGATCGTAGCCGCAAATATTTTTTCTTCCACCCTTAAGAGCCACCCCTAGTTCCTTTCGCGGTCTCTGAAGTAATTATTTTTCTGGCCCCTTTCGAGTGCTTCGGCTCTTTTCCCCATTTTGCCCATCCCTTACCACCCACCCTCTTGCACCCCCGCCATTCTTCAGGGGGGTGCGAGATTTTTAACGTCTCGTTGTTTGAGAGATGCTCTCTTACCCCCTCTAGCATCCAGAGCCACCCTTACACCTCCATCCTTCGACCATCCCTTTCGTCGAGGATCACCCTTACCGAGGGCATGGCATCCCTTCTTCCCCCCCCCCCCCCGCCACGGCACCTACCCTTCACCTACTACTCTTCTGTCTGCCCATCTCGTGCCACTCTTCGTACGACCCTTCGGCGGCTTTTCCTTCCCCGGGAAATAAGAGGGTCGCAAAAATTTAACCCCTTACTTTAAACTCGCGAGGGCACTGCTGGCTAGCGCATATAATACGAATGAAATGAAAGAAATTAGCCAAATTAAAGCTGGCCCTTTTGGAAGAGAGAAACGATGCTCCGAGGGAGATAAAGGTAATGCAAATAATTCGTAGCGAAATAGATAAAGAGACAGACATGCCGGTGAAGAAATTTCATTTGATTTTGGAACGCAAGAGAGTATTTAAAATTTGTACAGAAAATAAGTATAAGCACCAATACATTATTCGTGATTGCAAGCGATGCCTACCGTGCGTCCATATATAATCCATCACGCGCGCATTTCCATGCAAAAGTTGAAACAATTTTGTTTTTTAATTTCGGTTTTCACGCGGCACTAGAAAACCGATTGTAAATTGTCACACACTGACACTCAGTCGTAATATATATTTTCCGTTAATGTACTTATCGGTTTTCGCTCCGTTTTACATTTAGCCGTATCAATCGATCGAAATCGATCAATCGACCAACGCGAATTTCCCGTGTTTTCGCTTACGATCGCGACAACAATATCGAAATTGGCGAACGCGTGACGTGAATTTAGCCCGTGACATCTTAATTCGCCGCATGCCCGTCGAAAACTGACCTGCAGCTGTCCGGTTCAAAAAACGGCGAATAACCAGCCAAAGGGATGATATTGAGGAGAGGGGATCCGAAGGCCATCCAAATGGAGAACCAGCAGGAATGGACGTCTACCTAAAGGGGAGTCGGCCGAAAAATCTCTCCCTCCGCTAAATTTTTTCATTTTTTTCTACCCCCCCTTTCCGGGGGGAGGTTTTATTTAATGGGACTCACCGGAGCTGCAATCCAGGTACAGAAGGGGATGGGACTCGCCCGACGCTAAGGGGTTACTAGTAGTCTCTTATGATAATCATCCCCCTTGTACGTATATAGGATTTAATATATACAACAGTACTTGTATACATATATATATATATATGTATATACATACGAATCGTAGCCGGAAACCGCACCGGTTTCCAGCGACTATCTTTCTGGGGTTGCTTTTTGAAAATTGTGAAACGTGAAACGACGCGCGGCGTCGTACCCGGTTACGCACTAATGCGACGCCTATGCTTCCCGGCGTAATAACCAACAAACGTACCGCGACTAGGGCAAATATTACGATCCGCAACCGCTCGTTTGTTTGCCGATGCATAATGTCAAGTAAAGTGGAGACTATTTCACACGTGTATATTTGGTTATCATACGTTGGACGTGTTGGTACGATTAGCAGGCGATTAGCCGTTAATTCGTAGAATATGAAAATTTCGAAAGATTTTCACGGTAACTCAGCATTTTATACGACACCATATATTGTGTACATTATAAATAAGACCAAGTGGTTGATTAGCTGATATTTCATGAAAATTGTCATTTTTCTTGATAACATACAAGTTTTATCTGATAGATACAAATATATTTTTATACTCGCAATGCAGATAGAAACGAGTATTTCTGTAATATGAAATTTCGAAAGACCAATCAAAATACGACACACGCAGTAATACAGGACACTGACGTCCCTGTATTATCATACGATTCATTCCTAATTCATTCCAACTATGACCGATCTACAATTATTTATAAATCATTCACCGTTTACATTGATTTCCGCATTTTGTATTGGTTCAAAAATAATAAACTCACTAATCGCATAGTAGATGAAAATATCATAAAAAAACTAAAAACGTCAATGTGATACAGCGACTTCCGGCATTGGCGGAAGTATCAGGAACTCACGTCGTGTACCAAGAACCACGCGATTCAATATACACGTATATAACGAAAGCATAAATAACGTTATAAAAAGAAAAAAAGAAAAAAAAAAAGAAACAATAAAAGTAATTATATCAAGCGACGATAAAAATAGCAAAAAATAGTATCAATCAGCGTGTCCCAATGACACTGTCATCAGGAGGATGCGGTAGAGGAAGAGATAGAGGAAGCATCGCCGAGAGTCCAAATTTTTTGCGGCGCAAGCGAATTCAGCGTTCTGCAAGCAAGGATTAATAGTTGTTAGATGCGCGATAAATATATAAATCAGTTATCAACTAACCAAGTCATTAGTATAAGCCGTAGGCTATGACATCTAGGATATATAGGTATACGTATATATAGATATAGATACTATTCCTTGTCCTTACCTGATCCTGTAAGGATATATCTCCAGAGGGCAGTCCTCCCGTGGGATAATCCTAGAATCCGTTAGCGTGCACTGTCGCCTCGCTGGAAACCGCGCTTATGCGAAAACTCCTCGGAAGCTGCAAAGGGTCCATTGTGCTGTCCGACGGCGATGTCGGCGACTACGAGGCCAACTACGAGGATGACGAAGACGATGATGTCGCAGACTACGCAAAGTCCATATGAAAGCGTAGGGTGACGAATACGCGAAGGAGAAGAAAAACCAATTTTTTTTTAGCGGCGTCCACCGTAGAAATTATCAAGAAGACGTCCTACGATTGAAGTCCGTTTGGCCAATTAAAATTGTCCAATAAAAAAGTTGATGAAGATTAAGGGTTGTCTTGAGATCAGATGGCGCCAGCGCCACCCCGCGTCCTTATCACACGACCTCATCGAACTTCTTTCTTATCTCCTTTCCTTCGTGAACTTCCGGCTCTTCGGATCTCTTCTTCCTTACCACAGAATTCCCTCTCTCTCTCTCTCTCTCTCTCTCTCTCTAGCTGACTTAAGACAGTCCAACATGTATCTCTTCGAAACCGGTCACCCCCTCTATCACACTATCGCGCCCTCTCTCTACCTTCTATCCCTCCATCCCTCTATATCCATCCATACGTCTATGGATCCATCTATCGGTTTCCTACCACGAGGTGTCTCTATGGTCCCACCTATCCTCTTTTCTCACCCAAACTCTCCCAGCACGTTAGTCAAGCAGATACGTAGATACGTAGGCACTCGGCAACGTAGCGACGTAGCAGCATAACGTGCGCTCTAGTATCTTGGTTTCGCCCTGTTCTCCCTGTCACTCTGTAGTACGTAATGCGCCGTCTCTATGAGTCCGTCGGTTGATTTCTCTATCGACACGCGATATATATATCTATATACACATATCATACATATATATTTATATATATATATATATACACACTTCCGGTTTATAAAGGTCCTTAGTAGTGACTGGGGGAGGGAGCGCCCGTCCTGCGGAACCTCGGACGTACGGGACACGGCTCCCCGATATTTATGCGATTTATTGCGGCGCGACTTAGAAATGCATCTAATGCGGTGCACGCTGCATAGAATGCACCTTGGCGGGGAGGGCGAATTCGCGGTTGGGGCGCATGCGCAGCCTAGTGTATAATGTTTGAGCTGGCCACTACGTCACTCATTGGCGTGGAAATGCTTCTCTCGTGGACTATCGTCGTTTACTCCCTCTGCAGCGCCTAACGTGCAGTGGCCTTATACCACGGCGTACGGTATCGTACTGGTGGTACCTACAGTGCAGTATGCAGACGTTGGCTACAATATGCTCCCCTATGCTTTTGCTATGTTAGCACGATGTCCTAGAGCGTAGCGCAATGGAGATCTAGTATACTGTACTGTGTGTAAGAGAGGAGCGGAGGAGAATGATTCGGTGATGCTGGGAGGGCGAGGAAATGACGATGGTGGCCTCGAAGGTGGTGGTGCTGTAGTTGCCGGTGGAGGTGGCGGAGGCGGTTACCAAGGATGAGGCAGCGATGAAGATAGCGCGGGTGGGAGTGAGAGAGGGTATGCGAGTTAAAGAGAGAGAGGAGAATATGGAGGAGGAGATATTACAGGGACGCGCTTCTTTCTTGCTATACACTCGAGTGTCCCTCGCGTTGTACGACACTGCGCCATTTTTTAACGGAGGATGAAAGTTAGTTGTATGAGATATTCTATTTTAAACTTTCGGCACGACGCGGGGAAACATAACCTCAACTACGTATAGTTATACACACCCCCGCTCTGCCCTCTGGCGGAGGATTATTGTAACCTTTTATTCGAATTTTCTATAAGCTAGCTTAAACCGGACGCTTTCATTGGATCGGATTGCTCTTTATTATTTTTATCTCGAAACTTTCATCTCGTTTGGATTTATCTGTTATCCATTCGCAGCTCGTGGTAATTTGTTTGGTTTATGTATTCGCCACTTGTACTCGTCCTGTGTTTCATTTTACTGCATGCTGCTTCATCTCTGACACTTTTTTTTACCACGGGCTTCCGGGTCCCGCAGTGCCTTTTTCTCTTTTCCCTCTTCCGGAACACTTTCTATGCTTTATTTTCCTCTATTTGCCGGTTTTTCCGGGCTGGCCCCTAGCGCCCAGCCGTCCAGCCGTGTTGGCGCAACAAGTAGCAGATTATAAAAATCACTCGACGGTCCGGGCATAGGGGGAAAAAAAAGTCCAGAGTTAACGGGCGCCACCGAGGGATCGGAGAGACAAAGAGCGGCATGGAAAACGAGAGAGAATAGCGACGAGATAGAGAGAGAGAGCATCGGAGGAAGATGAACCCATGGATGTAGAGAGTTCCGAGCGAGTACACTGTGTCTATACTCGTGTAGGTACATCCATTCCTCTATCTATCTCTCTGGTACTCGTCAGTCTCCCTCTCTCTCTGTCTCTTTCTCTCTCGCTGAATCTACCTGTGTGCATTTATGTAACGCGCTACATGTACTCGACAACATATCCACGCATGTACATCACTCGTGTACATGGACAGTATATGTATACCTATGTGCGTACGATTTACATTAAACGCTCTCGCTCCCTGTATATCTCCGTATCTGTTTATTGTGATGCCAGGATGCGAAAACTCGCAGACCGCAGGAGAAAACTTCAAAATTATTCATATTGCTGTATACGCTTTGTGCACCTGGCTCGAATCGGTGCAGGATTTTCATGGTGTCGCCAGCACGATTATGCCGCGTAGTATCCGCGCCGGGAGATTTTCAGTGTATTTATGCGATACGCGGGAACAATATTTAGCCGTTTGTGTCTGCTCGTCATTTGTATGGGAGAATTAACACTGGTATTCTCCAAACTTACAGAGGGACGCATGGGTTACGCTGTATGAAATTGATTAAATTTTTTTTTCACCAACAGAAGTTTTATCCCAATTCGATAACAGTTTTAGCGATTTTTTTAGTCGGTTTCTCTGGACAATTCATTGCCTTTTTATCAATACACTTTAAACGAGCATCGATCGTTGTTATATTTTCGTCTGAATTTTTCGCTTTTTTTTCTCGCTTGATTGTTATAACATTTTTACGCTTGATACGTACTCTGGTTTTTGGTATTTTTCAACGTTTTCAACCCAGCATTCAATATTAGTATTATTATTATTTTTTGTTATAGCAACTTTTACCGATTGAATACTTGTCGATTTATGGAGCCCATCTGCAAGGGACGTTCGAACGTGTTATGGCTATTATCGTTAATATTCGATTCACATAAATTCAGCTTTACCATAGCATTGATGCATTTCGTTATTTTTTAAAAAACTGAAATATCACTGATTCGCATTTCGAGATTAATCATACGAGTAAGTGATGGTGAGCATTGTTGGGACCCGGAAAAAAAAAACTGTATTTCGGATCGTTCGGGGATTTTCTAGAACAACCTAAAAATACGTGTATGACCGCGAAATAAAATGGCAGCCGAGTGGGTAAAAAAGAGTCTAAAATTGGCAGGGCAGCTTTGGCAAAACATCGCGATGGCCGCTCGCGTTGCCGACTCTGGCCTAAACCTCTCTTCACTCCCGTGTACCTTACCATCACTACTTCTCCTTGCTCTTTCTCGCGACTTTACTTGGACTTTACTTCTCTCTTTCTCTTACTCCCTCTCTATTACCATCCCCCCCCCCCTCCCTCTCTCTCTCTCTCTCTCTCTCTTTCCCCTATCGCCAAACTCACACATGCTCAAGTCCATCATCATCCCGGATAGAGAAGCTCTGCTCGCGGGATGAGGATTCGCGATTCCCGCGAATCGAATTGGCTTCCGTAGCCGTGACGAAGCGACCAGAAGGCGGAGGAGGTTTTTGCAGATCGGTTAAGCTTCATTTTATTCGTGCGTGGATCTTGCCACTAAAAGGCTGGCACGAGAGAAGAGAGAAAGAGCGACGAGGAGACGAACGACAGTGCCGGGATGAGGAAGAATGCGAAAGAAGTAGTAGGAGGCGGAGAGAAAAAGGAGAGGAGTAGAAGAAGTAAGGAAAGAAAGATGGAGTATATGTATGGAAGAGAGATGAAGATAAGGAGCGAAGAATAAGGCGGCGAGACGCTTAAAGGGGCCGGGTGGGAGAGACGGCCGGCCTTGATGAGAATAGCTCGTCGTACTGACCATACCGTAGAATGCAGCTGCGAAAAATCGTGAGGCTCCAAAGAAATCCGCTTTGCGTTAACCGCATTAGTCGGTAGGTACTGCGTTTGCGTTGTTGCAGGAAAAACAAATTTTTTATGTTTTCAATGTAATAGATAATCGACGAGACGTACTCGACAGGGCAGGACATCACGTGGAAGATTCGGAAAGGATGTGGACTCGTGATAGTCATAGCAGCGTAGCTTGATTGCTACGAGAAAGTGATTGGAATAGGGATCGATTAAGAAACCTCAGACACGAACCATAGCTCGGTCGGTAACCGAAGCACCGACAGCCACACTCAGCTGACGCCTCCGTCTTGCCAGCAGATGCCAGCATCGAACCAACCTCAATTGTGTATTCGTGGTTTGTTTCTCGGCTGAAGGCATATAATTTTACGTAGTGACCAATCGAAATAGGCTTCAGAGGAATAGCTGGTGTCTTATTGGTACAGAATATGTGACCGGCTCGATGTTCTTTTAACGGTACATCAAGACGGGTCTTGTAACCGGAAGGTATAGACTGTGAGCAATGGCACCGGTTCTGGTAAAGTTATACGACATTCAACCTTTTCGCTGAATACTAACTAGCTTGAATGTCAAGAGGATTCGTCGATTTTCCAGCTGCTTTTTTAATACATTCAGATATTTATGAACAACGTGACTTTCTGCCTGCTTGTACGTTATTCTGTAATGATGAGACGGCTACTCGCCATGTGAATGTATATTTATATATTTGGTGAGTTTACGAGACTACATTACGTCAGGTAAACAGCCTTTATGCCTGTCTCAGTATTTCTAACATAATTGAGCACGCTATTTGTGACGGCAATGGCACCCATCGATTCCCACAATCGACAATAACTGGAAGGATCCTGTCATAAGAATGACGATCGATGTAAAGGGAGCAGTTTGTAAACTTTTATATTTTTTTTATCATTAATTTCTATCGCTCACTGCCTGTCGGTTCTTTTTTATCGACCGTTCTGATTGCCGAAGCGTGCAACGCGATGCTGAATAACGAAGGACGGCCCTGGCCTGAATATATGGGGCCGGGAAAAAGAAAAGAAAAAAAACGAAGTGCGGCTCGTGTAGGAAGTAAAGTAAAAAAAAAAAAAAAACCTAACGACCAACCCCTATAGTGTATCATTATTGTAATTGAGCAGGTATGATGAGAAAAAATGATAGGGTGTCAAAACTCTGTGGTGTGGTTAGGGGTGCATTTTTTCATCTTGTTTTTCTATGCTGTTGGGGGGTTCTTTTTTTTGGGTGTCATCTGAGGGGTCGGGAACGTGCCCAGGGATTTTTATGGAGTAACACCTGACGGTCTAAAACTACCCCTGGGTGGATAGTTTTTCTTGTGGTTAACGAAGGCTGGATTCTGTCGCTCGGACACCCCTTCGCATACCACACCTTCGACACAATTCACCATCTAAGTGTCACCCCTCTCCCCACTCTGCGGCCTATTTTACCCCACTTTCCTACCTTTTCCCCTATTTCGCCGAAGGCTGGCCATCCCCTCGACAGTCCTACAGCCACCCCCGTCTACTCCTACTACTAGGCAGCCCAGCCACTCTTACCCCTGAAAAATAAACCACCGGACACCTTAGGGCTCGTCCTTCTATCCTATTGGACGGCTTTACTTTCCTACGGCTCGTCAGGTAAGCTGTCTAAACCCACAAATTCTCTGTTTCATTTTCTCTCCTTATCTCTGTCTCTGTATCTCTCTCACTCTCATTCACTCATCAAGCCACACTCTCCCAGCGACTCTCTACACTTTTTTTATTTTTCCACAATTTCACCTAACGTTACAATATTACAGAGGGATGTTTATAAAAATTCGTTATCCTTCGTTAGTTTTAGATTTAAAAAAAATCTTCCAATTATTCTGTCAATGAACGTGAATTCTTGTACTTTTTAATTATATCGAAAACATTTATAAATCTGGAGACATTATTTTTCATAGCGATCAATATATTTGCCAGATATGTGCTTTTTTATATCGGTGCAACAATGCATACATTACTTGGTCAAAGAATCGTGCTGTCATTCGCGACACAAATGATTCTAGGATCGCAAGGCAACGTTCGATTATTAATCGTGAGTAGAAAAGTGCGGTTAGCATGCAGCTTACACTTAAGAATTTGGATCACGCGTGCCGCAGGGAAACGTGCCGGGAAGCGTCTGTCCCGAAAATCGAAATGCAAATGTTCGGGTGGCCCCAGTAGGGCTCTTTAAATCTCTTGCACGTTTACCGCTCGGGACGCTTGTTTATTTTTTAATTAAAGTCTTCCTCGCTCAGGTTCTCTTGGCCAGGAGGATTAAAAAAGGTTCCCCAGGAGTTATTAAGCTAATAATGTGTCCCCTCCCGTTCCATCGCGTGGCTCTACGGCCATAAGAGGGAGAGCAAAAAAAGAAAGGAGACCGAAAAAAACCGGACTGGGGGAAAAATCATTTAGCCACGCGTCCATGTCTACCCTTTATTCTTCAGCCCCCGACGATGGTCAGGAATACCTGTTTGTTGTATATTAAAAAAAAATTCTTAAAAAACCAATACGCTTAGCGTGCAACCTCAGAAAAAAATCCTACATTCAACGGATAATTGAAAAAAAAAGCTATGGGAAACACATGATATACATCTATTTCGAACCCACGTGAATAATCCCTGGTGAAATGATAATTTTGAAATAAAAAAAAAAAATAGTGCGAAATTAAACTTTTCCTCAAACTTTCCCTATTAACGAATAACAAAAATTAAAGCCTGACAATCTACACCCCAGCTTCCCCGTGGACGACAGTCTGGCAGCTTCTAACGAGTTTGACAAAAGTCCGTCGTCGCCGTGAAGTAGAATAAAAAAGGTAAAAAAAAATAGAAAGGTGTCCGGAAGAAGGTAAGAGAATGACGAGGAGAACGGATAGGAGGTAGGGAGACAGAGATAGGGGTATAGGCAGTAGGGTAGCTGGGTAGCTTGGTAGGAAGGAAGGAAGGTCCGCCGAGCACGACTCAACCTATCCCTCGTTCCTCCAAGTCCCTTCGTCGTCATCTCCGGGGCGATTTTCCGCGGCACCTAAGAGAAGGGGCCAATGAGACGCTGGGCGTCGGTATTGATCCGAGGCGTCGTCCAGGAGACGCCCGCTCCAAGACGCCCGGCTTGCCCGGCGCGAGAGTGCGGCCCGCACCGCGAGATAAAAGGACGAAAGCTGCTCCGGAGAGACGACCTCCGGCACCGGAAGGTGCTCCACCTCCTACTACGAATGCTTGCAGGACACTTCCTCGAAGGACCCAACATTCTGGTATAAACCCTTAAAATGGGAGAGGATATCCCTTCCGCTAAAAGAAAGTATTTTGAACTAAAAATTGCAGGAGACATGAAAAATACGATTTTTATAAAAGATATTTTTATTTTAAAAATATCATTCATACCTGCTCCTTAGAGATGCGAAAAGACTACCAAATACCGCCGTAGCATTGGATCTGTAATAAAATTTTGAAAAAATCAAAAAAATGTAAAAAAAATATTTTTATTCGTGCATTGTTTGAAGATCCAAAAAAAAATTTTTTCCTTCCACCTATATATGATCTATCGTTACGTATGAGTAAATCGAGGTCAGTCCGATTAGAGTCAAGTCCGGGCCAATAATTTTTTCAATATCTGATCAATAATGTCAGCCAAATTAATTTGTCGCGTGATAACGAGACTATCAATAATTCTAAGACGAAAGTGATGGCATCTTGATAATTGCTTGTCGACTGCTCGTCCTGTATGAAATTACAGAACCGATTGACTGTCGTCCCTCACTTAACGTCCAGGCTACCACTCGGATTGCTGGTCCCGATGTAAACTTCGTCACTACTTTGCGCGGTGTCTGTATCCAAAATACCGCACGTGATAATTCGGTTAGATCACCAGTTGGATAATAGTTAACATGGCGGTACGAGAATACCTTTTTAACGAGGAATACTGGAAGAAGACTACCTCTATCTTGAAGCCAGCGGCTCGTTAGAACAGGAACTCATTTAGGTTGGCGCGTTTAAAATTAATTATATGCTGTGTTATCAATCACATCCGGTTGCCATGGAAACCGAGGAGCCTCGTTCCCACCTCCCCCCCCAGCCTTCATCTAAGGGGTGTACCTCATCCTCTTCGCCCGTGAACCACCCTCGAACTCCCCGGCATTGCCAAACGGATGAGTGTTCGGTGAACAAATAACCTTCAAATTTACAACGCACATCCAACGTCGAGAAAACAGTACCAACCTACCGGGGAAATGGAAGGAAAACACTTTGCTTCAGCTTTTCAGAAAGGTTATCGTCCTCCCGGTCCCTTAGAGTCCTACCGGTATTCTCATAACCCTTAAACTCCATATTATCCATCTTTCTTGGATTGGTACGATTCGTCTCTAATATTTACCCTGCGAGCCTCTTGAGTTTCATATAAAAATCGTTAGCCCTAAGATTAACATAATAGTCCTTAGTTTCATACTGAAATTTAGTTTGGGTCTCGTTGTACATGAGAGATTTCGAAATTTTTTTTTTTTATAAATTAACACATTTATATATACAATTTTTGTCATTCGCTCTGACGAAATGTCGGATGGCAAGCTGGAAATATTTTTTTTAATCCTCAGACGGCACGCGGACGCGCACGCTCTACGACGTCGCGCGGTGAGAGATAGGAAAAAGGTGGAAAATTTTACGAGAGGACAATCAAGGATGGCTATACGGTGGTAGCTAGAGAAAGAGAGAGAGAGAGAGAGAGAGAGAGAGAGAGAGAGAGAGTGCGAGGCGGGTAATAGGAGTTTCGGGTAGGAGTGGGCTGGTGTCGTGCGAGAATTTTCGTAAGGAATTTTGTTGGAAGTTGGTGCAAAAGTGAAGAAGGGTAGGAAGCGTCGTCGAGCGAAGCGAGAGCTTTCCTTTTATTTTCCTTCAATTTCCTTCCTTTCAGCTTTCCCATCAGCCTTTCCATTAATATTAAAACGGGAGCGTAGCCTCGCGAGGGATGTTTCAAGAGAGGGGTAAGAAGGGACGGTCCCTCTCCTTCGCCATCTGACACTCACTCTCTTTACCTCTCTCATTCTCATCATCCCACTCTCGATGAAAAGTGGAGAGAGGGAGGGTGAAAAACCATGAGGGGTAGGGGATGGGGGTGTGGGGGGTGGGAACGGCTTTGGGAGCCGTTCGGGTCGTTTTTCATCTTAATCTTCTAGAGTTACCAATTTCAAGGCAAAGTCTTCGCGCTTCTGGGACGAGGGAGAGGGGGTTGCTCCGGCGTATTTCAGGGCGAATGAAAATGGCGGGCCGATTCGTCGAAGTCAACCACCGTTTCGCTGTCTCTCTCTCTCTCTCTCTCTCTCTCTCTCTCTCTCCCTCTCATAGTAAGTAGCAGCTGTTATACATGTTTTACTCTGCCTCTCGAACTGTTTTATGTCTCCATTCTTCCTCTGGGTATTTTTATTTCAATCTTCATGCATGCACTTTTATGCAAGGTCGCTGTGTGAGTCGATTTATAGTCGAGCTGCGACATCAGTCCCACTTTGAGGGGCCATCTCCTTACGAACCGAAATATAAATAAGTCCCCTCAAAGTGGAACTGATGTAGCGGCCAGACTATATCAGCGCCCTACGTGCATCTCAACCTTATATCGATGCAAAACTGCACTGCTGATGCTAACAGTGTCGCAATCAGTGTTGTCATAGGGCAAATTCATTGCTTATACAACTCAAAACTATATTACGTCAACTGGGCAAGGTCCTGGAATAAATTGTGGTCGAATAGATTTCTTTCTATATCAAGCAACGTAATATGACAGATGAGTTTTCAATGTGGTTTCTGCTCCTGTCATAATACACACTGATATACTAAAATTCTACAATCATTGTACTGTTCAATTTCTCCAAGGCCTTTGCCAAGGTGGTGCACACCCTTTTGCTTCATCAGCTCCCCTCACAAGGTTTCGCACAAGAAGAATCTACTACCTCAGTTTGATTTAGGGACTCAGCAATTTATTTTATTTTATCTCTAAGGCAATAATGCTACAAATTTGGAATTTTTAAAAATTTTAATAATTTATTTTATATTTATCTATTTTCCTTCTACTCTTTTATTCGTCCATGAAAACTGGGAAAAACAAAAATTGAAACGAAAATAAAAATAACGTTACAGAATGCATATCAAAATTTGTTTGTCGAATTCCTCAGACAAAAATTGTATCCAGGGGTCTAAGTCTCTGCGTATCGTGGGAAAATTGCCGTCTGGTAATTTCACCGTCACTTCACGAAGCCATGGCCCTTTCTTACGACCCTTCTTCCCATCCCTGAGGGTCGACCAACGGTCAGCGAACCCTTTTCGGCAGTGAAACCGGTTTTCGGCGCTGCCCGAATTTTTCCTCGTAATTTTTATCGCGAACCTGTTCGACCGGTCATCCCGCGTCCAGGTGGTCACTTCCTGGCCACCCCAGTTTGGGTCACTCAGTCCCCGGACACGGTCCTGCATTCTTACATGGAATAATCCTGGGCTGCGATTTAACATGAAAACCGGCCTTTGTCATTGTCCCCGAAAGCTCATACAATGACTTCCATACACGTTCAAATCCGTGTATGCATCGTTACATATGTAACAACGCGCTGCAGAAATTTTATAAGAAACCGTTCAGTGGCTACGCAAAAGCAACTATAGTGGTTGGAACAACAATGGAGCGAAGATGAAGCAGTAGGTAAAAACCAAGCTTCACGGTCCAATACTGTAGAAACTGCAAAGAGTGGATTTTGAAATAACGCAATGAGCAAGGAACAAGCGTAGGAGGCAATGCTTGCATTTAAGGGAAATCGCCTTTTCGTTGTTTTACATCGATGTTCGCCGGGTTTTGTGAGATCTGCCGGGACGACCATCCGTCTTAGTATCTGCCTCAGGGGCGGTGAAATATAAGCTAGATCTACGCGAAAGATAAATGAATCCACCCCTCGTGCGAGAAACCACCCCCGACAACAGTAGTAGAGACTCCCTGATGCCGCTCATAAATTCGTAAAAAAAAACAGGACGAAGAAAATGTCTGACGTTTCAGCCATTGTTTCTTCGTTGCGTCTCGTTAGCTATATTTATTTTTCTTAATCGGGTAATTTTTGTCCATCCTCTTTTTAATCTTGTTTATCTTCATTACTTCTCTTCCCGTACAGCCTCTGAAACCAGTAGACAGGATCGCCCAGGTTGATCATCCTTTGGTCATTTTCTTTCTTCTCGTCTTTTTTTTTTTCGCCAACGTTTTTCGCCCTTGTAGGTCCGCCTCTTCCTCGACGATGCTAAGGATAAGCATCGCTTTGCATAGGATCGCCATTTTGCTAAGCATAATTTAAATTTCGTTCCATTGTTTTGTCGCTCTTCTTACCCCCACTCCGTTGAGAATGCCCCTTCGAGGCCTGTGGCCCACCCTCTTTATACACAACCCTCGCCACCCCCAGGGCGCGGCCATTTGCATGAAATTAGAATCAGAATTTTCTTGCCATGAAAATTACCTTGGACCGACTCAACCCTTATACGAAAATTCAATCGTTCCCTCACGCGGCCATAGTGCTTGACAATTAAATTATTTAAAAAATATATTTCGCACGTAATTAATATACATTATAATATATAATTAACGAATAATCCTTCTGTGCCTATACTAAGAAAAACGATTCGAATTCACTATTATTTAATACAACATTTTTTTATAAAACGATTAAATATTTTTTGACAAATATTAACAATTTTTTGGCAATTACATAAATTTACTAATAGATCATGGAGAAGACAAAATGTACAAAAAAGGCTTTCTCGATGGGTCGTATAGAGTATAGACTAGGGTACCGAGTGGGCGTGTATATATCTACATAAGTATGTACATTTACTACAGAGTATGTAAGGTTGAACGCTGAACGTAGAACGTTTAGTGTTTATGGCGTGTACGGTGTGCAGCCATCTCGGTGAGACGGCGGCGCGCGCCACTGGATTCCCGCTCGGGGTTGAAACAATGGATGGAAATAAATAGCCCGTCTTTTGTCTTTTGTTTCTTGGCTCCATTGTTGCCCGGAGATAAGAAAACAAGAGACTCTGTCGCTGTTTACGAGCTACGCTCCGCTCGACTCCTCTGTCCTCGACGTAGGAGCGGCTTTTTGCATCATCAGACACACACACTCCGTATCCTGCACGGCCTCCCTTGCCACCCTCTTCTATCACCCAGTCACCCTCAACCTACCCTCCAGTCATCTTCCAACCACTTACTAGCCACCACCGCTCAGATACCAGTATCACTGTACCAACGTAAGCCACTGTCTCAGACAATTTTATACATGTTGGGTATTGACATTGGGGGTTGAAAAAATTACCCTCTTCGAGCTACTGAAGAATAATTGCAATTACTCAAAAACTGACAATTTCGATAATCAATCTCAAACTAATTTCCAAAATTTTTACAAATTTTAGCTGATATCATTTTTTTTAAGATGTCTCATTCACGTTTATTGTGTCAGGAGGTAAGTGAGTAGCTGTGTGTATGAACTGTATGAAAGGGTTGCTCGTGCGTGCCGTAACGTAAGTTGCATACGTTGCACACGTTATAGAATCACCCCACGAGTGGACATCGGGCAGCGTCCCGGTGACCGGGGGACCCTAATTTGAAAAACGGTAAACTGGTTTGTCCAGTTCCTCCTTTATTCCTTGTCCGTTCCTTCAGCCATAGGAATGGTCAGGGCGGGAACGGGGACTGGGCCATAAAGAGGGAGAGGAAAGACCGGTCATTTTTCGGGGGTCCAACAAGCAGTCAGTGCCCAGTGGGCCCCTGTTCGCGGACAGTCGAATTTTTCGCGTCGCGTTCTAACATTCGATTCGTTATAAAAATATTGTGAAAATTCAAAAAAAACCCTAAGCTCTTACCCACGTCACATATATATATATATATACGACCTAGCCTGGAAACCTATCTTCGAGGTAAAATCAACCCCGTGGAAACTAGTACTGGCACCGAACCCCGGGTAACGGCGAACCTTCTCTCCGATATTCCCCGCGACCGGGTGTAATTCAAATTTAGTTAATTCCGGTGATTTTTCAAAGTTTCATTAGAGCTACGGCTAGATCCCCGGGTGAGGTATAGCCCCATACTTTACTCTGCGGTCTGAAAGCGTCTTAGGCAACGGCAACGGCAACTGGTAACGGCAACTGGTTACGTTTAAACACGGGACAGGGTTAACGGAGGAAGGAGGGGGAGGGGGGGAGGAGTGGTGGAGGGATGGAAACGCGAACTCAACGACGCCGACTATCGTTCCTCCACGAAAGGGGTGGCTCCGCCACTTCCGTCCTTTCTCTCCTTTCCGTTATGTACTCCTTCGCTTGGCAGAAATGTAGGAGATCTTAAATTGAAGCTACCTCGATTTAGATTAGACAAATTTATATTCCTCCCGGGGAAAATAATTTCGGCAAGCCCGATCGAGCGCCGCGACGCCTCCCACTGTGTGTATGGATTCGACGCGTATACTGAAATTACAGATATCGCTTTCGGTAATGTAATTTTTAATGTGAATGAAGGAGACAAAATTATTTTTCATAATATATTAATTACGGTAATCAATGGCGGAGACTCTACTGTTTTTATTGTAGTGCGAATATAACAAAATTTACAATATGACATCGTCCAAATTTTCGCAACGAAATACGATAATTAACGTTTGCAATACATTCAATGCTAAATATGACAGTAATTACGTCTTCGTTCTACGGATTTGATTACGAGACGTTAATTGCATCGTTTTGCGATCTCGAAATTAATCTATTGAACGAAGGAGTTGCGACGTTAATGAAGAAATTTCGGTGAGAATTAAGGGTATATAAATCGGAATGGATGCTGTCTTTTTTTTTAAGTGTTATTACCCAAGCGTTACGAGAGAAATTTTCCAAGAATAAATCTCTTATTCTTTGGAATTTCCAAGAACAACTGTCTTATTCGCTACCGTTTATAGTAACATTCAATCGAGTGCGATTGATTAGCATTTCGATAATTGATGGATTTTTAATTCGAAAATGTATAAATGACAATTGACCATCGTACGTAAAAGTTGATTAAAATATTACAAACGGATGGTAACCCGGTACATTTTATACGTCTATATAAATTGACACGTGCCTGATACCAATTGAATGACAAAAAAAAAAAATAGTCAGGACAAACAAGGTAATAACAGCAAATATGTCTCATTGTACGATAATATAAGAGGACGGAAGTGGTAAGTAGATACTCGTGACAGCTTCCTGTCCCCTCGGCGTACGCGTTTGTTCTTCATTTTATTATTTCCATTATTTTTTTCCATTCATTTTTCATTCCACCTCTTCGATTAATTTTAACCGCAGGACCCTCGTTTGTTCGTTTTCTTCTTACAAGGCTGAGGGTAATGATGGGTCAGGCTTTTTGTCCCGTAGAACGCGATATGCGTGCCGTGTGTGCCGTGCGTGTCCACATGACGCGACATCTGGCCGATCGAGATTTTTTCACTTTTCGGATTTTTCTCGGACCCTTCCGGTTTCACGACCCGACCGACCCTCTTTGGCTACCGGCCTCACGTGGCAGCGCTCCCACCGTAAATAAGTCACGATAAAACAGCCGACAATTTTCTACTAAGGATATTACTTATTTAAGAGTGACCAGGCTCTAGTAACGTTGTGTTGCGCCAACCCTTATGGCAGCCCTTGAACCGTCGGTTTAGACCTTAGATACGAATAGATATATTAACAAGGGTTTGTCGATAGACAGATAACGCACGTAGACGATACATTTGTACATAGGGAATCGGCTAGGAGTATATAAGGGTAGTTGTGCGCGGGGTGTATGATATCCTTTCGATATTTATAATGGCATCTGGGAAAACTACCCCCTTGACGAAATTGAAATTCTTCGTGGTGCTTTATTCGCAGGGTTCTCTTTCGTTCGAAGGTAACGAAGTAGCGAGTCTCAGGAGTGGGAAAAGCCAACCGCCCCCCGTCTCGACACGAGTCTCCGAGAGGGATGGTTTTAATGATTTTTGGGGCTGCCAGGAACGAACGGCGAACCCTTTCTCGTTTCGGCGAGGACTAAGGGGTTGGGATTTTTAAGCCCTTACTTTCGAAACCCTTGCGGCTCTCTTCTCTCTTCGCCCTCGTAGCTTTTAGTTATCGTGCCAAACGGGCCGAGTTGGTGGCGGGGGAGGGGGGCGGAGGGTGAACCACCACTGACGAATATCGGTCGAAGGGAGAGGGTTGGGATTCGAGACGACGTGGGTTCCTAACGAAAGATGGCTGGCTGGCAAAATGGAGGGATCTCTTTCCATTATACACTTTCATCACGAGTCCACGAACCTTCATCCCTCTGTTCCTTCACCCTCCAATCACCCTTATTTACCTAAAACTTACCGAATCTCCTTAGAAATCTTCCTAGAAATCTTGGAGGACCTTCTCCCGGACCTTCCCCAAGATTTCTACATTCTCCTACGATAAGCCCCGGCAGCCGTTCTACCCTTAGCAAAACTCCAACCCCCGAGGTCATTGATCTTTGCTAGCTCAGACTTCACGTGAAAGTCTTATGTGCTTACAATTTCTCAATGGTATTTCTTCGTCCTGTTTGCCCAACCATGGCGCCAGTTGGTACTACTGATATTCCCAAAGGGGTTGCTCAAAAAGAGAATATCTCCACCCCCCATCGCCGTAATATTTTGCAAGCACGCCGAGCGATAATTTCACCCGGTGCTGCCGTAGCAGAGTCGCCTTCATTAGTAAACTTTCGTTAAAATTTTCCACGGCGTGGTAGTACGATGGTAGAGGGTTGCAAAGAGGGCGTATGGGTGTCGGAGGAGGACACCGAGAAGAACGGGGGAGGATTTTAGGGGTAAGTTGACTCGCTAGCCCACGGAGGGAGATGCTTCCTTCTCTTAACCCAAAACCGACAAAAACAAAAGTTCCTCCCAACTCGATTTCAACTTTTGAGATATAATTAATTTTTCAAGGCCGACTGCGAAGAACAAACGTACTCACCACGTACGCTGTGACCTCCCTTTAAAACGACCTTATCCCACGACCAACCCTTTGTCGTGACCTTTCGCACCGTGAGGAAGTAAATAGTAAGGGAATCCTCCTACTTGCCTGCCACCGACACCCATAAATATAAGGAATAACTAGGCAGCAGCCATAGCTGTTCCATGAAATTCTCTTAATATTCCTCAAAATAAATAACGAGTCGATACTATTTTCATTTATCGATTGATCAAATAATTTATACATTAAAAGACATCGATAACTTCGATACTTATTTGAATCATTGATTTATTAAATAATCCATATGTACTTCAAATTATTCATTTACAAACCAGTACGATTAATTACGCGAGCAGAAGTTTCTTGCAAAAAATTTATAAAATCAATAACAACCATATCGGTATCCATGACGATTTTTAAAGAATCAATATATATGTCCGTCACGATATTTATCTGTTATCAAAAATCTGTAAATCAACCAAGTAGCTATCGAATTCGAAAGCCTTTTAACAATAAGAATTTATACATTAAAATGCACGTTATTTATAATTGATCCACGTAAATTTTTCTAGTTAAACAAACTTTTGAAACAACCTGTACATGTATTAACGTCCGTGTATCTAGGCGGTAAAAAAAAGCACGACTCGTTTTAAAAGATAATTATTTTAGTATCCGCCTTTTCTCCCTGTATTTTGCAATTTCCATCAGCTAGACAAACATTTTACCTGCTCAGCCATTTTCAATCTGTTTACAAAAAATGAAAAAATTAAGTGCGCAGAAAATACTATTCGCGTTAATTGCAAACATAGAGTGTATATACGTATCTCGGGCTGAATTTTTATTTGCGTGTAAATTGAGAAAATAATTATCCGGCAAAGTCGTACTCGGAATTCCCACGTGTGTAATCCTCACGTGCATATGTATATACTGAACGAGTGAAGGCAGAAACACAATCAAGAACGTCGCGACGTAATTAATAGCATTTTGTCAAATAGCTATATATATATATACAGGCATGGAAAATCGACGACTGATACTAAAGAATTTACGGTTTGACTTCGGTCGGACTTGTAATCCGATCGGTTTTACGCTAAGATCAGCACGATATTACGAATCGCCGTCGCGTTTAAAGGAAAATCAAATTAGCGAGAGTCGGTCTAATATTCAATAACGTAATATTTCTGCGATTAGTGCCTGAAGCTGGATGCTGCCTGCGTCTTCTATACTTGAGCAGCCATGCTGGGTGTCCGCTGAATAATTTATGGGGATGAAATAATGTTAAAGCGAAGGATCCGATGCAAGTTTAACGTGAAAAAGAAACTTCTGAAATCGTAATAGCAATCGAACATTCGGAACACGACGAGTCTCTTACGAATACGTTCATTTTCAACTAGAATTTTTGTAGATGGATGGCTATGATTTTGAAAGATATTGAAAAAGCTCCAACTCTTTTTTTTTTTTCTAGAAAAAAAATTTTTTTTTTCCTTACATTAAGAATATTTTCTTTCATTATAAATCAATGGTGCAAGGATCGATAGAGAAGGTTGTAGGTAGGCGAATATAAGGCGACTAGAATGTCTGAGAAAAGTATACCGTTTAGAGTATCGATGAGTTTCACCCTGAATGATCCTGTTAGCGTTCAGCCTAGTGCGGGTGGTGAGGCTTCGTTAAAAGAATGAAGGGTTGCTTTTCCATTTTCCAATTTTCCACTTGTTTTACTCTGGCGAAAGAGACACGCAGCTCGGTGGACAGTGTTTCGCGGTCAGGCGCCTTGCCATCTCAAAGGCGCCGACAATGGCAAACGAGACGCTCGGCGTCGCATTAAAACGAGAAGCAAATTCAAGCCCGGCAAAGTTTTAAATGATTTTCGTCGAAGTTGCTTCGCGAGGTGGTTTATTAGGGAAAGTCAATTTACCGAGAGAGAGAGAGAGAGAGAGAGAGAGAGAGAGAGATTCTGTAGCAGGAGAAACGTAAGAGGGATGATAGAGAAAGTGCGAGAAGATAGAAGCACAGTGGGATAGTGAAGAGTAAAAGAGAGAAATAATAACAAGAGTTGGTGATTGTTAGATATAATAAAAAGAAAGTGGGCAAAGTTTAAGAAAATTGTGCGCTATGCTTCACGTTTCTCAATTACTGACGTCTGTGGTGGATATGAATTTTGCATGTGCTCAATATCGAAGAAGTTGAAAAAGACGAAGATATGAAAATGTAAGATTTGGAATTTCTCTTAAATGCAATTGAATTGTGCTATACTAATTTCCTTTTAAGAATAAAAATTATCTACGCGAGAATAACGAGAATCATTATCGATGTAATTTCATTTGCATCCCTTATCTCGGCGCCAATAACTTATCCACGGATACTAAGATAGTTCAGACGGAAGATTCGTTATACCGAAGGTATGGATTAACAGATAATAAAAAATGGAAGAATTTGAAAAAAAAAAATATTAAAAGAATGAAATATACTTCACAGATTGTAACAGAGAGACACGACACGAGAAGAACGGCAAAAAATAATGAAAATGGAGAAGAGACGCAAGATGTGAAAAAAAGATTTCAAATTTCGGTAAATATCCAAAAAACCTACTATCCATGATCCAGGCAGATCAAAACCAGTAAAAAGAATCATGCATCCAACTAGAGTAAAAAAATTGCGCCCAAAAAAACTGAAAAATAATCTAAAAATTAAAGTCGAAGAAAAGCGCATTATTTCTTCAAAGAGTAAAGAAGATATTAAAAAAAGCAAGAAAAAAAAAAGAGAAGAACAGTAGGCGCGAAAAACGCATAGTTGATCGCAGAGCTACTACGTAGTAAGAGAGAGAAAGAGTGAAAATCAGGAAAGGAAGAGAAGGAGAGAAAGCGAGTCCAAGAGCGACAGAGGTCCAGGCTTCTCGGAGAGGGTGGCTCCTCTGAATCAATAAGAACTGTTTCCCCGCGACAACCCCTCAGTACCTACCTTTAGCCCGCTCCTCAGTTTTCTCCCCTTTTTCCTTTTATTACCAGGGCCAGGGTGGTGGGCCCACCCCTGGCCACCCTTGGCCTGGAGGCGGGAGCGGCCATCTTTATTTCTCTCCTCTCGTCCTCTCCGTACCTCGCCGTCTCCACCACCTTCCTCTTCCATCCACCATCCGTCTTGCCTCGCCGCACTCGCTGCGCCACACTCGACCTTTCCAAACCGTCTTCTCGTACTCTTCTCTTTCACTCTCCTCTCTCCTATTCTCTTCCTTCACATTTTACTCCCGCCATCCCCTCGCACCCCTCGCCCTCTCAGTCGCCATACTCTTCCGCACTCAAGTATTCTCTACTCTTTACTTCCTCTCTCATACACCCTTGCTACAACCATACCTCCTTCTATGGTTACTTTACTCTGCACTATTCTACTCCAATCTACCCAGCTCTATACCTATATGCGTAGCTCTACTCATCGGCCACGTTTTCCATGCCTCGCGGTTTTACACGAAAGGGACGACGAGAGAGCTCAGGCTTCGTGCCAGGAGGTCCTCTTCGTTATCCTCTTCTAGGATATCAGATATATTTCTTAAGAGCATCTACATCTCATCCCTTCACGATATCCCACCATACATTCATATTGTTTCTACGAAAATATCCTTATCGTCCTTTTCGTTATACGGCGTCTCTCTAGCTATATATGTATATGTCACTCTCTTGCCTACCACTACGTTACCATTAGCCCTTTGGTTCCTAACGAGATCTATACCATCGTCAAGCGAGAACTTTTAGACAAAGCCAGAGGCAGCAGACTCGCAGAACCTACCTCCATTTTATCGAGACATCTCGACAATCTTCAACGCAGAGATTTCGACTCTTCCTTCTTTTATGGACGCGTATGTGGATTTTATAGAAAGGCGTACGAATGTGGTGTGTAAATCCATGCAATGATTGTAATCGACAGTAAAAAAGACTACGTTGAATCTTAAGCAATTTTTGTGATATTGCAGCATCAATTTATCGGTGGACCACAGATACAAACCTTTGCACTGGACTCAATCGAGCGGTTTTCTCTCAAGTGAAGAATCCCTCACTCGACCATCTCAACCCTGGATGCTCAGATCCATCGTCCTCGTTCACCATTCAGTTCTGGTTTGTTTCTCTTTCCTTCCTTTCTCTCTCCCTCTTTCCGTAGTTCTCTTCAGTCTCCCTTACTCTTTCTCGTCCTATCATGGATCAATCTTCCTCTCCTTCGGCTGGCTGTCCCCTCTCGAATCTTCTTCGGCCTTACACTCCCCCCCCCCCCCCTACAAACCCCCTCGCCACGGTTCTTGGAGTTTCTTTCCCTCCCTTTCATCTCCATACCTCCTCTCGTACCTCTTGGTCTTCTCTTTCTCTCTGACCCTCTCACTGTACCCAACTCTCGTAGCCACGGTCTCGTTTCACAGCTGCTTCTCCACGTGTTGGTACCGCACCAACACAGTCGTAACTTCAATTTAAACTCGTCTTAAATATCGCATTAAAATTAACGTCTAGTTCAGCCAAGGCCTAGACTTTTCCAAGAGTCGAGGTTCGTAGCGGAGGATGAATAATTAAAAAAAAATTTTTATTGACTTTTATTTTTCGTTCTTAACCTACAAAGATTACATTTAATTAACGTGGTATACAGTGCGGATGTACGTTCTAGGTTATGACTTAATACCTGGCATCATCAGACACCTCAAGCTGCCATTGGTTACTCAGTGAGTGGCATCTCGACTTTCCAACTCGTCCTATTTTCTTGCTCTTTTTTTTCTTGACTTCAAGTGTAAAATGAGGTTCCACCTACAGAGCCGGCTCCCGAAAACCGTCCAAGCGGAAACGCGGGTAATCAACCATCGAGTATTTCCAGGAGCAAACAGTGCTTTGGTCGTACACAGGCTTTGAGAAGTGTGTGTGTGTGTGTGGGAGGTGGGGGAGGGGAAGGTAGCGGTAGATGGATATGCCGCGCGTCTTTAATTAAGCATTTTCCAGTCGCTAATTTTAGAAGGATTTTTCAGTCATGACTGTCAGTCACTGAGTCATTCGGACGGACATCTATGAAAATCCCACACAAGGACTGTCCCAAAGACGGCGCCTATCGATTTAGCAATTAGTAAGAAAACAATTCAAGTTAGTCCTTGCTGAAGTCGCAAACGATACCAGCACGAAGACATCCACTACCTGACACATTAGATTAGCATCCCTTATTACTACCCATTTATTTTATTGTCCATTTTATTATTACCCTTACAACTTTTCCTTCTTCCAATTCTGACTTCCATTCGACAACACGAGTCTTAAGTGCCCCTCGTAGATTCAGCCCCTACTGGGGTGAGGCCAATCGCAGTCTAGTAGCTGCCAGGAGCAACCCCTTGGTCCGTGTAAACGTCTCCGAATTCCAATTAAAATGTTCTTCTCTAAAAACGAAGAAGCCTTCTACGACAACTTCTTCCTTTCCCTTCGTCTCCCCCTTCTTACCTCATCAAGCCCCCCTGAGAAACCCCCTTGACAATGAATGGATGAAACGAAGAGGGTGGGTATGGGGTGGTTTCGACTCGTGGAAGGGGTCTCCTGGCTAGGTCTTGGTAGGATAGCGAGAGAGTTCACTTGGGGGTTGGTGGCCTGGAGTAGAGGGTGGTTGGGACGGGGGAGAGGGTGAACGTAATTAAAGAAGGGGGCGGAACACAGCCCCTGCACACTTATTCCAGATACGGAAAATATAGACTCTGGGGCGGGAGGTTCCGAGCTCTCGGGGACACAGGGTTGCTAAAAAGGGGTTGGGAGTCGGTGAGACTGTCGGGAGGGTAACAGGAGGCGGCGGGGGGGGTTGGGTAGCTGTTTCAGGGGTATGGCAAGACTTTGTTGTTTCCACGACATTTTCCTCCACCTTACCTCAGCCGCTGGCTTTGCCTTGCGCCTGCTGTTGCTCCACAGTTCTTCAAAGGGTGCCCAGAATTCCGATTTCGAATTCAACCCCTTGCCAACGACCAGCATCAACCCTTACCTTTCCGAATATCTCCTCATCCTCTGTCGACCAGGACAGTCAGACCTTCTTCTTTCCGTCTATGGAGTGACGTCACGGATATAGAACGTGTTGTTTAGTCTATCTATAGGGACACGTGTGTATCTTGAAATTCCAGAAGATGACAAGTTCTCACGTACAACATTTTCTGATGGCAAATTTCTCAGCTGTAATACGTTGGCTTGTTCTCCAAAGGATTCTATTCAGTGTTAAGCTCCAGCGCGAAAGGTGGGTTATGAAAAAAGTAATGAGAGCGGAGCTCACAACGGGGGGCGAAGGAGGAAGGGAACTTCTGGAAAATGTCTAAGATACGTTTTCTCCCGGCGAGGATCAATATATGTATGTAGAAAGCCAGTGGAAGAAAGACGGCAACGGTGTAACGCCGGAGAACGAGAGCGGTCCGCCCCTCGGGGGTTGATATTTAAATCTCCCCTTTTCTAATTTCTCCCTTCTGGCGCCCCCCCTCCCCCCCCCCCCAAGCTCCCACCACCGGAATGAGGGAGCGAACGACGGAGAGAGAGAGAGCCGCAAAAAGGAGCTGTCTAAGTGAGTAAGAGAGTAATGGAGAGTTAGAGAGGATCTCACCCCCTTCTCCCCAGGACGTCCCTGGTCTCGGTAAACCCATCCACCCTCTCGAGCGGCTCCGCCAACGCGCCACCGGCCGCCATCATGAAAATATTAAGAACTCGGGAAAATGGCCGCCCCACCCGCGAGCTAAGGAAAAGCTCTCTCGCTTTCTCTCCCTTTCTCGCTCTCTTTCTCTGTCTCTCCCGCACTCACTCTCTACCACGCTGAGTTCGTTCTTTCCTCTCAGACCAGCCCTCAGCCCCATCAGCCATCCCGCGCTCTCTTCCTCACAGACTCCCCAGCCATCTCACGGTGAACCCCTTTGCCGAGGGGGTTGGGGTTGGCAGAGCTTTCGTACGGGGATGCCGAGAGTAGCACGGGGCAGGCAGGCAACCTCTCCGGGCAGAAACTCGTTTTCTCTCCGCTTTAACTTTGTTTGCCACCCCTTCTGCAATTTAGGCCTCCTTCGTTGTATTTTGTATTTCTGCGGAATATCACGAGCGTGGAAAACCGTGCGGCGTCTCCACTCTCCATCCACTAGCGATATGCGCTTAGCGCGGATCAGGCACGTATCAAACTTGTCGCTTTGCACCCTCTCTTAAATCCGACCTTACGATTCTCCCTCTTCAAGGGTCTATCGGAATTCCCTAGGGAATTGCAGGACAGCCGGTTATCTTACTACGGATATATACGTAATGATACGTTTCGGAATTATAGGAGAAATATAGCGAAAGCTCTGCGGGCTACTTTTCTACAACCCCAACACGTATGCTATGCATGTCAATATACAGGTGCATTCAGTACAAACCTATCACTTGGTACTACTATAGAAATCAAGTAGACATACTAACTATAGTCGGTGCGTCTGAACGATCCTGTATAAATATTACTGTATTAAACATTTATTTCGTAATTCTGATTATTTTGAAATTTTTTATTTTTTAGCTATAACAAAAATAAAATTGTTATTCAACTTAAAATAGAAAATATTATTGCATTGGTCGTGCGTTTAAAAAATTTTGGTAGATACAACATTCTGGTAGTTTTTGAAAATATATTAAAATTTCGTAAACGCTTCAACGTAGATGTTCCACTGACACGATTTCACATATGGAATAGGTAGGTATGTGGGTAACAGGGTAAACGTGGAACACGTGGAGCGTACTTCTCAGCTGAGATTCTTGTTCTACTCTCGAGTGCTCACCTATGTATACACACACATATATATATATACGTATGCATATCTTCGCATTGCGTAAGGGAGTAAGTATTTTTCCTTGCCCACGAATTATCTGGAGCCGCTTACATCCCGCGAAGTAAGTCCTTGAAACCTATGCATACGTACGTAAGTGTAAGCAACGTTCCTATTGCCCTACCACTGAGTTAATAGAATCATTCGAATCATAACGATCAGGGGTAAACGGTATACGTATAACGATTACGGAAAATACTTAAAAAATAATATTTATTGAAAAAAAAAAAAAAAAAATCGTAAATCCATACTACAGAATACGAATAGTATTAATTCTATACGATACTAAATAAACATGTGTAACATAACAATAAATCATGTAAGCCCAACAATATCTGTATTGCGTCTTCTTTTTTCTGAGTCACAGGCAAGACCGAAGAATCCAATCTCTTAGAAAGGCGTCAGCGTCCCTTATACCCAGAGTCCCGACATGAAGGTAATATGTCTTCGTCAGCGGGCGCCATCTTGGTTAAGGATGAGGGGGGAGGGGGGGAGGGGGTAGTCGGGGGTAGAGCGATTAAGAAAATGAAGATAGATACTATAGGATAAAGGAGCCTCAGGGGTGGTGCTACTACCCCCTGGCAGGGTGGTGGGTTAGTGGGTGTTGGGGTAGGGGGTGGTTGAAGGTGATCAGCAAGAAATAGCTTAGAAGAGCAGTTGATCGTGCGGAAGATTTCCGACACGTCGGCTTAATCATTTGGAATCATTCGGGGATGCCGTCATTAATATCCTTTCTCTTGGTGGGGAATTCGAGTTTCCTACCACCGCAACCCTTAAGAGGACATCTACAGGCACGTCTCTTATTCCCAGTGTCCTTCTGTATAACAGTGGCTACCAGTAAGTATAAACTTGGTTTCGGTAAAAATAAGATCTACCTGAAATAAAAGATGGCGTCAGATGAGTCTTTTGCGGGAAGCGATTCCCTGGTCGCTAGCAAGGGGTTGTGGGTGGTAGCACTCACCCCCTTCTCACTCCCACTCACTCCGTATAAGGCGTTCGAGAGTGCACAGGGAAATATGGTGGCGTGCTATTCATCTTTTTATGGGCACTTAAGAGGGGTAGCCATGGCAACGCCCGTGATATCAGAGGCAATCGTAAAATTAAGTAATGAGAAGATAAGAAAATATCATCTTGCCAGCCCTTGCTCACTATGAAGACCTCCGACTCCCACTCTTCGTACATTCTCCCTCTCTCTCTCTCTTTCATTCCTATACCTTCCACCACCTTCTCTCCCACTTTTCCATTCTCCTTTCTCGCTGCCTTCAGGCGGTTAGCAGCGGTTAGCGTCGATGGCACCGCTGCTAAACTGGTAAAGTGCTTCGAGCTTTGGAAAAGGGACGGTGCTGGGGGGCAAAAATGGGCAAAGTTTCGACCAACCCCCAACCCAGGCATCAGACCCGGCTCCAACCAAGGGGTGCGAATTTTCAGATAAACGACGGCATTCTCTTCGAAATTATGCCCACCCCTCAACCTACACCTTCACCACGTACCAACGTCGTCCTCCATACCTACGTACACACACACACACACACACATACATAGACGTGTATAGTCTACTCCATATTTACACTGTCAAGCATACCAACACAACAACCCTTGTGCACCTTCGCATCTCCAAGAGCAGGAACCATTTTTCATAACCTCGTTACTGCGAGACTTCGCAATGAACTACACGACGTGTCTCCCGTGTACTCCTGTACTTGGCATGACCGATCGTAAACCTGTACCTTCTTCGCTGCGTATACGAGTTCTTGCTCTAACCTTCTGTACGATCTAAAGTATGACATTTAATAGTTCTAGTATAATGGGCACTTGAACAAGACACCTTTAATAATTTATTATTCTTGATTAATCAATGACCGTCTATTAATGTGTACTATAACTATATGTACATTTTATGTACCGTTACGTATACGTGATACTCGATAAGACCACGAACAGAGGGAATTAGTCTTGTTAACGTAATAAATTGTTGCCGCAATTATTGCTATTATTTTTACAAAATTTTTCTTATCATTCTACCCCTACTTCGGAGACCTTTTACTGTTATCGCTACTGAAGAATTTTCCGTGTCCTTAGTACACGTATGCATGTACTGTATCGCCGTTAACGTTCGACATTAATGTTTTTGTCGGTGGTTTGCGGTAGGGTAGTAAACAAGTGATACACCTCCCCGAGTATACTCCCCACGTGTTCACTCCGCACGTACAGGGATGCAAGTACCCCCTCACTATCGTACGGTATACTCTTCCTGTATATTACTCTCTGGTTCTCTACTGCTTCTACATCCCCTATACTAGCGTACCTTTAGTTTGAGTATTTATATATTACACAGCTTCGCGGCTCTGTACACCCTTGTAACGTAATCGTTCTGCTTGTGGATGGGGGTTGAATAGAGAAAAAAAAAATGTATGGAATTAAAGGATTTCCGTTAACAGGGTCATGGCGTTACGTTAAATTTGACCCTTGTCGAACCGCGATGTTCGCTTTCGCGTACACTTGACGAAATTTAAATAGCCACGGGGGTGGGAGGGTTAATGTAAAATTCTTTTAAACCGTACATTTTCATCTATTACTTCGAGCAGCCCTGGCTCTAATTAATATACCGTGTTTATAGTGGAGTTGAATATTTCATCCCTTATATTTATTTGTATGAAAAATCTCTTTTCTTCGATATAAACAATAACTCGCATTGTGTACCCTAGTTACGTAATTGCAGTATTTTTTAATTGTAATACCAAAAAAAGTAAAAAAAAAAGTATTAAAAATATCAAACCACCATATAGAACGGTTAATATACACTATTCTCCATAAGGGATTCACGAAAAGCTGGATAGCTCAAATTTTCAAAGTTCCTATATAGGGTTGGTCTTCCGCGTAGTTTAAGGGGGTAGTTGGCACAGCCGTAAATTTTCTCGCAGCGAGTTTAAGGCCGCGGGCAAGCGCTTACTCGCTTGCCTCTCTCCTACATATCTTTCTACCATCTTCTATCAATAATTCCGGCGCAGCACGGCAAGAAGTTCGCCGCCGTGAGAAAGTTCTTATACTCGAGAATAATAGCCGTCGACTTCGCGTACCAAGATTGCAGACGACGCTCAGCATCCACCATTGGTCCAGATACAAACAGTCTATATATATATATATATGCATATAATATCTATATGTATATATATAATTTACACAATTTTCCAGGATCGTCGGTATATTGAAACTGTATCCTTCTTGGATATCCGAAACCGAACTGTATATCCCTTCTGTATAAGAGTGCTACTCTACGTAGTCAAGGATACTCGTAAAGGCGCCGGGCGTCGACGTCGACAACCCACGGTGTAAGCTTCCAGCAGGAAGCTAGTAAGCGAACGAGCCAGCGGACGTAGTATGCAGATTCGTGAAATAAATGCCTGAAAGTTTCACTATAACTCTGCGCGCAAAATCTCCAGTTCCACCTCTCTCGCTCTCCTTTACTCTGAATTCTTCCTCGCTCTCACCCTCTTGCACGACCATCTATCTCACTCTCTTTCCATGCCGGCTCTCCGTGGCTCCGCATTATTTAGTGCTTCCGCGTAGTCCGCAGAAAATGGCCGAGGAGCCTCCCGGAAAAAGGGACGCCGTCCGCGAAGATGGCTCCTCCCAAGAAACCGCCCCCGAGACTCAATTAAAGTTAACCCGTTTACGAATTTATTTTTAATTACTATACCTCGTATGGGATATAATAATAAAATCTGATATTATGCAACGACTTTATGGCGACGTGTTATTTCTTTTTTTTTATATTGTTTAATGTACGCATGCGCGTGAGGGATCGTTTGAACAAATTTTACCGTTATTCACCGCTGCTTATACGCGGTCTTATCTATTAGGGGTTGCTGGCAAATTTTCAGCCTGAGCACTTTTTTAATTACGTCTATGACGCGTTTACGAGTGGCTGGGTAGGGGATCGATCGATGAATAAAAAATTAGTGAAAAAAAAAAAGGAAAGAAAGGAGTAACAAAAGTGGAGAGACGCCCTCGACGTGATGGCTCCGCTGCGACGGGGATTACTAATTTATTTTTCAACCCTGCAAGAGGGTGAGATGGTACTTTAGTATTTACGACGGAAGTCCCATTATATCTACTCCAATTCCTGGGTATGGCAGCCAAGGCGATGGCATGGAAAATCAAACGCACCCCTACATGCAAACGCGATCTGTCCTCTCGAGAAAGTAACGCAGAAACGATAAACGCTGATGCGACGCGATATGCGTAAAAGTGGCTATTAGGAGGAAACAGGGGTGTGTTGGATAAAAATTAAAAAAAAATTTTTTTGTAATTGACCTAATATTACAGGTATCGCCGGGGAAAGGAATGCGAGAAATTTCAGCTTTCAAAAGAATCTCAGCCAATTTGCACCTGTTTTCACACCCAATCTCACTCCTGCCAGCAACCCTTGGCTTTTTCACGAGTTTTTTTCGATAAACGAGGCCAATAAAAATAACGACTAACCACCGCACAAGCCACCCCTACCACCAGGGGAATCGGCTGCAAACCGCAAGCCTCTACTGGGGATGCGGAACACCGTATATATACCATATCCTATATCCCGTTCAGTGTATCCTGTACATACTGAACAAACATAACAAATGGATATCCAGCTTTCGAAATAGTTTAAAGCTTTCGGAAAAACTATTTCATAGTATCCCTATGAGTTGTATAATTCTATATGCCATATAAAAAATGTCATATTTATTTGTAACCTAAAAAATCTACAACATAAAAATAATCTTTCAACTTCATATTGTTGTTTCGATTTTTCTTCGTATTCTCGAATTTCTCTATATGTTCAGACTTCAGACTGATGGAGAAAAAAAAAAAAAAAACACGATAAAAAGTGACATTTGAAAAGTTTTCACATGGAAAGAGACCTGGGGTATCACGTAAGCGTATACGAGTTACCCAAGCACGTGTGTACGCAATTATACTTCAGTGTACGTATACGACGGAGATGACTGTATACATTTTAAGGTGAGTTGGCTGAAGCTACGGTCGTGTGTGTAGTCTTGTTTGCGTTAGTGTGAATTCTCGCGCATGGGGGTAAGAGGGTTGCGCTAATCCAGTGAGATTAAGATAACCCCTAAAAATGTTCAGCTAAGTCGCCAACTTCGTCTGCAAGATGTGCTTAAAACGTGAGAATCCGCTGCCTCGTGAAAACTGGCATAAGCGATTCTTAGCTGGGTCGAAACTAGCCAAGGGATGCAACGAGTTAAAAAAAAATGATGAAAATCATAGGGGTATTTTGAATTATTTAAAAAAAAAAAATCGACGTCTTGCCTTGGGTATTATAATATATCCGTTACAAAGATACAAGGATTTCATGCAATACGAATTATATTATATTTTCTTTTGTACACACTTTTATATACTGTTCGATTAATCATATTAATTGATTCGAGTATTCGGTTAAATAATAAAAATATAATTCAATCAATCTACATCTATGATTTACTATGAGTAAATTCACTGGCGAAGACGTCTCGCCGAGATGCTACTGTAATTATTAAGGAAAAGGAAACATCCCGTAAAATCCATATACTTAGGTTCGCCGTGTTTGACGTGGCTCGCCACGTGAAATATGACGGGTATACAGACATTTCTATTATACCATAATGGAAGGATACCGTACGAGCACAACAAAATTGATCGCCATACTCTGCGAACAATCATCCAACACCGGGTCTTAATCTATTTTCACGCTCGACCTCCCCCACGAAAAAGTACCACCCCTGTAGTAAGGGTGGGATTCGTCGAGCGATGCTAGGGTGGATGGAGGGTGGAACTGTAGGTGAGCCAGTCGAAGGTGGTGGAGGCTCAGGAGTAGTAATGATGGCGGTCTAAGAGCCGTCCGGATCGCTGTTCATTTGTCAAGTCGAACGTGACGTAGCGGTTTGTTGATAATTTCGTCAACAATACCCCCGTTCTCCGTGGCATATGCGTGTATCGATTTATCAACCCTTAAAGACCAATACGAAAGTCTTTGAAAATTCCTAATGAAGTCCGCTCGGTTTCTTGCACGCAAAGGTAAGACCTAAGGGTGGTTGAAATTCTGAAGCACGATGAGAAAAAAAGTTGAAAAAGGGGGTAAAGTCGTAAGGAGCGATTACCGTATGATGACCGTGGATGCGGTAAGCAGTTTTTCAAAGGACAACCCCTCATGGACATATGTTCAGAGTGTAAAAAGTTGCCCTTGGTAAAAAGGCAACCCCTCTCTCAACGTTGCCGGACGAGTAATAAAGTAATTTTATGAAGTGGTCGCCAACGTCCGACGTCCACCCTGGGGTCCCATGAAAAATTGCCCGGGATGCCCGCTGCCGGGAATCGCGGCTAACCTACCCCTTAAGTGAAAACATACTGTCCGTTGTCTTCGTGTCAGGGGTTGAAAAAAAAGAAAAATGTACGTGATACATATCCCACGGTCTAAGGATCTACCGTCACCATTTTTTCACATCATTTTGTGTAGAAGGGTTGTTTATTATCAAGGACTACCAAAGTCAATGGTAATACCACGTTTATTAAAGTAATTTATAGTATACATATTTGAGTCATGCTCATGTTCTTCCATGTGATCATATGTGAGTGTGGATGGACGTATGTATAGAGAAATGCACGTGTGTCACGTAAATATCGAGAAAACAAATTTAGCCCAAATTAAGGGTGGGAGTCGAAATAATAAATTTGCGAAAAATGTACGAGTGTTGTTTCTCCCTCTTGCCTTTATACTCTTTTACTCTCGTTCTCTCTTCTTCCCGCCGAACAGCGCCATTTAACTTCGCAGACTATCAGATTAGCGCGAGCATCTGCAGAATCTCGGACGGGCGTCGTTAATTTTCGTTAAAAAGCAAATGTTCCTCGAATGCGAGCTACGGGATGGCAGTGGCTGCCGGCACAAGGGGTAGCGTCGTATCTACCCACCGGTGCGCTGTTTTAGAGCGGCCCCAAGATAAGTAAGTACGGTTTTACATGGTTACACGGACGTTAACGCGGTCTCCCAGACTTCTATGAAGATTTAACGCGCGGCGTTTGTTTCGGTTAAGTCACAGAGCGCAATACTTCACGGCTCGGCCATAAGAGCCATAAGAAACGGCCAGACGGCGTTTATGAAAAACTTTTGAGCAGCGAGTGGAGGGAAGCCAGTGACTTGAGTACAGTTAACCTCCCGGTATTAAGATAAAATGATTAGTCGAGCATAACAGAGACTAAACTTTGTAATGAGTGATGAATTAGTCGTTAAAAGTTGTATAATAATTCTTTTCGAACTGAAAGAAGCACGTGATCACCGAAAGTTTGCTGCTCGTGTGAAGCATCCTTACTCGTTCTTAGTTCACTCTAGAGACCATCGATGGCGCCAGGAGTCGCGCTCGAAAGGGGTCGTGGTTCGTGTCCGTGCTAAATGGATTTTGTACGTATACGCCGAATCTTTTTTCTCTGATTACCGATGGTACGTTGACAGTGATCTTTTTATCTTAAGGGATCATCGCGGATCATATATTTATTAAAGTCAGAATGGGAAATATGGAGAAATAAAAATTCACTCGTCCATAAAATCGCAACGTTTACTTCCCTATTTGAGGATTTCATTAGCTGGACCTGTAGCTGAGTTTTAAATTTATCATCCAATTCCCTGGCGCTTTACGAGCGACATGTTTTATTATAGCTACGTTATGTCCCAGTCTGCCCCACACTACTGTGACTATTTTTTTTGTCTCGGCAATAATGGCAGTACTCACCCTCCGCCATTAGCCATTTCTCAAACTCCCCAACCAACAAATGGAAGAATCATCCCCTTGTGGCTTTCGAGAAAAACACGAAAATGGTCGTAAAAGTGGTTCGCTGGCAAACTAACCATATCAAATACTGTGAAACGTTCTGCTGTCCAATCTACTAGGATCCAGGGAGTAAATAAAGTGCGAATAGAATAGGGCAAATCAGTACCTACGGCGGCCAAGCCGGACGGGCAACAAAACCACAACTACCCCAAACATTTTTTTTCGCATTCCACTCATCCCATTCATTCTCACCCCTAGCGCTCCCGGGTAGAGGGAAAAAAAGTAAACGCATAGCCCACTTGGCCCGCGTACCCTCGACACTTGTCCGTAAACAAGCCCCACGCGGCACGCGCCCTGCTGTTGTTGGGGTAATGTATTTTACAGGGGATGTTTTTTTCACCCTAACAGGTGGTCCCACAGGCTTTTTTCCTCTTACAGGTGGTAACACCCTTTTTTTATATCTCTATCTCCCGCACAGCCAGCGCTGTGCCGTGACGATTTTTTCTACATATCATCCCCTGCTTCGTGTACGTAGGTAATAAGGGCTAATGATTTTGTATGAAAAAAAAATTTTTACAAAAAATTCTTTTCCATATATTCCCATAAAAAAAAATCCCTCGTATACGTTAATCTCAACCGGTCGGCTTCACCAGTAGAAAGTGCACTATTCAGCACTGAAATGCGATTTGCTTTCAGAGTAGTTGCTTTCTTAGTTTCTATTTTTCTTTCTTTTTTTTTTTTTTCTTCTCGCTGCACTTTCTTCAGCAGCGCCCGGTGGAAAAGCCAAGGATGGAGTGGTTAGGGGTGGGAGCTGAATGGTAAAGGAGGGGCTGGAGGAGAAATCCAGAGTCGAAGCGGTGGGGGTAAGACTGGTGGTTGGCGCCCCTTAACTACCCCTTAGCAGGCAAATCAATAAAAATACGAAAGAGTTGTTCCGGACAGCGGGGTACCTCAAAAGCAAACCTCTGACAAACTCCTCGATTTTCGTTATACGCATCTGCCTATCCAATTAACCTCCCTGTAAACAGCCTTTAGCAAAATTAAAAAATTCACACAACCCGATTTGACACATGACGCAATAACACTGTTGGGAAGTTAAGTCGAAGCTATAATAAAAGAAAGTTACCTACCTACATACAGTCCATTCAGGATATTACCTACCGCCTATACTTACTATAGGTCTGGTATACATATATACTGCGTGCTCATAACCTATGAAGAGTCTGCGACGGGTGGCCTTTGTGCACGTTGAAAGGACCGCGTAAAGAAGAAAAAAGATGTCCCCAACGGCAGCTAATTCCGCTTGAAAAATTTTGAAAGATACCCGAGTACCGGGCCAACACCTCTTCGAGGGACTTCACTTAGTCAGATACATCCACTTCACCTTCACCGAGTGTTTCACTAGGCGATTTCACGGTACTCCGAGTAATTAGTATTTGCTTACCTCGCTGACGTTTCGTGCTTCGACTTAAGACTTGTCAATGGCTGTTGCAGTGCTTACCGAATATTGTACACAGCCAATAGGTATAAGGCATTGGGATAGAGTTTAATAAATGTGAAAATAATATGAAAAAAAAAATAATTTTGATAATGATAATAAAACATTTTTATACACATAAATACTGTATAACAATAAGAACAGTCCGATTGTAAAAATCTTTCATAATCCTTGAATTATTATCCTATTATCGTATGATACGATGCGAGACTCTACTGAATCTCTTGATGTGATGTTAACGACTGTTAATTTTTGTATGTATAATAAATGATAATAAAGTTTCGTCAGATCGTTAGATTCAAATTGATTTGAATCAAACGACAAATAAAGACTGATAAGCGATACGTTAAAAGATTTTTGGAAGAAATTTCTATAATAAGACATACGAAGCTTCTAAATATAAAAGAGTATCAGATGTATGTATATATTTGAGTTTTCAGAGGATTAATTAACAGACATAATTTGAACCAAGGTCATGTATAATAATGTTACGTAACGTACGTGTGATATAATAAAGCAGTAGGAATCTGACCGAGGTTCTAAAATTTTCGTTCGGTACGAAGCAAAAGATTCCAAGTCCGATCGTTCCGATCGTTAGAAGGGTGCTTCATCCTTTTGGCGAGGGGCACAAGCGAGCCTTGGAAAAATCCAGCCCCTCTAGAAAGGCTGCCCGAGATGCGAGATAGCCGAGGGTGAATCTTAAAATACAACCCCTCCGAAGAAGACTTCCAACCCCCAGAGCCGTTCTCACCGAGACCATTCCTTTTCTCCTTCTTATTCGCTCACTCACTCAGTCTTGCACTCATTCTCTCTCTTTCTCCCCCCCCCCCACCACTCTCTCTCTCTCTCTCTTCCCCTCATTCTTTCTACCCCTTTAGCATCGCCACGACTACGCCTGTCTACCGAACGAAAGCTCTTGCACCCCCGCGATCCGGCAAATCATCCCCTAGAACTTTCTTTTGTTTCACCCCGGGAAATGCTGAGATCTTACGATCAACTGGACGAAGGGTTCTCCAAGATTATGCAACCGTCTTGATGTAAGAACTCGTGGAAGAATCTAGAAGAATCTAGAATTTAAAAAAAGGAATATAACATTCCTCATAATTGACAAACGTTGCATCGGTTATTTAGAATTCAGCCAAATCTTCTTCTTGCACTAAACTGTAATAAAGTTTAAGGCTAATTTATGTCCATACAGTAATCGGTAGTTTATTAGGCAATTATTTCTTACGTACAATTTTTCAATACTAATTCTAACACTCTTAAGAGTATTAATTGTTATTCAAGTCCTTAGAACGCAGGCATCTATCCGTCCAGGTATACCAACGTATAAAGCATCCATAGCCATACTTGGACGTGAGACTATAATGCTCCTTTAAAGCTGCCCGATACGAGGTTAGTGTTCTCTTAACTGCACCTTGCTAAATCTATTGTTAAATCACGTAAAGCGTTAGCGCCTTTAACAGACCAGCAGTAAAGACGTATACGAGTCGATCGAGCAATTCCGACTCCTTTCCAGCCTTTCTCTCATTTGACTTCCTTGCTGATTTCGCGTACAATTTTTCCCCCCTCAAATCTCTTCGGAATTCTCTTTGATTGTCAGTGATCAGAAAACAATGACATCGAAACTCGACGTGTCCCTCTTAAGCTACGTCATTTAAAAGGTGCCAACGAAGACGCCAACCCCTTGGCTTCTGATCTGGTCGCCCGGTTTCCCGGCCTGTAACTGCTTTCAGACTGTAGCCTGTAGCAAGGGACGAGCTTTCATTAGAAGCGGAAACAAAAGAGAATCGGGCGAGGAAAAATCGCCCCTTTGTCTGCGGCGCCATTTTATCATTCCTTGCCTTGCAGCCCCTTGGCATATTTCAAATGACAAAAACCATTTCACCCTCGTCCGCCTCCACCGTAGCACCCTTTGCCATCCTCCTATAGCCTCGCCGGTTTCGTTCTGGTCGCCACCTCTTCTCGTCTTTGCAGCCAGAACCAACCTGCACCCTCCCCCTCGACCACCCGACAACCCTCGACGTCGTCCAACGTCTTAAACTTTAATTACCTTTATTTCAAAAGGCGAAAAACTCCGACGACGAAATTGACTAGTGTCAAACTCATCCAGCATCTTTGTTCTCATCCTTCTTGCACCCTCCTGCAGAGATCTGCTTCTCATCCTTGTCTACGTACCTGGTCCGGCTTCTCCTTGACTTCTTCTAGGGAAAGTAGTGCAAGTACATGTCTGATGAGATAATCCATTTTTCGAACATTCTCAGATGAAATTTTATACCGTTGCACGTACAGCATCTACTAGTATGATTAATTAATAAATAAATGCTTTTGATGGAGGAAGTTGGTTTTTAGGGAAAAAAACGAAAAAGTAAATTGGGTGAAATTTTTTTATTGATCGATTTCCATCGTTCACTATTTTTCCACTCGCAGTGTGTCAGACTATCAAAATGTTGTAATATTAAGAATTTTATGAAAGTGAAAAAAAAAAGAAATATTTCTTTTCACTAAACAAAGTTGTGGACGTTTACATAATTTTTACAAGCACACCAATTTTTACATATTTATGATCTAATGAATAAATCTTTATCCTAGGAGTCGAGGCGCTCGTCCTGAATAAAAAGATAGGTCGCCAAGAAAGCAGGAGGGAAAGAGTCATTTATTTTAGTACTCAATTATCCAACTGGCTTAATACACTTATCGGTTTGCAATCAATGGCGATATCGATGTAACGACGCGAATTGCATATCGATGGTATCGAAGGAATGACTTATAGGAATATCCGACTGTTGTAACGATATTAAGAATAAGAGAAAATTGTAGAAAAAGATAAAATAAGAAAAAAAGAAAAATTAAGAAAAGAGGAAATCCCGATTATAGAAACCATAACACAACTGAAACAGCTGGTCAAATCCATGTAAACTCAATCTGGTTACTCAAGCTGAGAGCATAAACTTGACTTCCCTTAAATTCTAAATTCGGTTAGTGGGCACCGTTGGTGCGTTTTATTTACTTAAAACGAGTTTGGCCGCCGAGGGTATGGAACGAAAAGTTGACAGAGGGACGCGCGAGATTATCATTCCTTTTTTTTTCATTTTTTTTTTTTTTCATTTTTCGTCACCCTTACTTAAAGCACTTTGTCCTCCGACTGATTGGCTGGATGGTTGGTACGCCTGCTTGCTTTTGATAGCTAGTTATATGTAGGTTATCTTAGTGCAAAGAAAAGCCTTTAAAAGGGGATGATGGTTTTGTCGCCGGTACTGATATTGGAGAGCGAGAATGGGTTCGGGAGCGAAGAGAAAGACTTATTCTGGAAGTGGATTGGGGGATGAATCGGTGGGGGTAAAAAAGCGAGGTAACATGAATTTGCTCGTAGGGTCTTTTCCCGAAGCCCTTCGGCACCCTTCGAGACTCTTAAGCAGTCCAATTTCTGGTGTGTATATTTTAGGCATTAGGCGAGCCATCGGCCATTTTATTCGTCTTTCATCCCCCGAGCGCAAGGACGAGAGGAGTTACGGGGGGGTGGGGGATGGGGGGGGGTAGTCGAATAGAAAGAGAAAGAACGCCAAGCCGCCAAGGGTGAGCGAGGGTGGTTGACGTCAGAAAAACCACCCCGTAGCATTCCCCCATTTTCCATCCCCACTTACTAGGTCCCGGCCCACTTCGTGCCACCCGATCACTGCAGGGGATGCTTTGGAAAGGATCGTTCACCCAAAATGGTCGTTCTCCCGACTTCCTTTATTTTTCCTCCTTTTATTCCATTCACCCTTACTTCTTTCTTTCTTTTTTTAACTTGCTCCCTTCTTTCTGTACCGACTCCTTAGCAACCCCCTCCTGAGCGCTGAGTTGGCCCATTAACATTTTTATTTCCAGCCCCTTGAGAACCACCCCCTATGGGTCTCTACGGCGCCATGCTGCAACGTTTAAGTGTGCAATAACCTTTAAAAAAAATAATAAGTTTACTTAGTCCTTTATTATCCTGATATCCTTATTTCTCTCATTATTTATCATCGCTTTGAAACGTAGATACATACTTTTTTTATATTAGTTTCATAAAGAATATAACGAACTTTATCATTTATTAATTTCATAGCCAATTTTCTTATTGCTCGTCTTACGCGGTTATATTATTTTTATTTTCTATTTCCACCCGAACCGATTTACAGCAAACAGACAGTCTACTTTTTTACAAGGTATTATGCGCTTTTCGTATATCTATTATTTACCTATCACCGTACGTTTCCGATAACGAGGCATTTCTAACGGTACGGTTAAAACAGAATGGTGTAATTTTGGCCATAAGTGCACTTCTCGTGTTTCCCTTATCCGCGAGCAGAATCAAAGCGGCTACCACAGTGTATTTAAAGTGGCGCTGTTCCGAAACTCAAGTAAAACTTTAAAGTCGATCGTTTAAGTTGCATAAATATTCTTGAACTTGGACGCACTTGAATTACGCGTTCTTTGAATATTTTCAAACGTAAATGTGCACGACGATGTAACGTGAATTTTATTTTTTCTCAAACTACTTAATTCCTCGATTCTTGTTAACTACAGTTTCCAAAGTACGTTGAGTTCTTAAAGTCCAAGTACAATTTTTCAAGGCCAAGGTCGATAATGTTACATGCTTAATAAAGAGTGACAAAATTTTAGCAAAATTTCTATTTCCTACTATTTCGTGTAAATAAATATAATTTATTCATCTCAATCAAATTTATTTTTAATCAATGTTACAAACACTTTCTGTTTTATATGCAAACAGTAAGGAAGCCAGAATCTCATTTTGAAATTATTATTCAAAAAATCAACATTTATTTATACACGTTCAATGTTTGCATAACGTATAATCGAACGAGCATGAGATTTTACGTGTGTCGATAATTAGTATAATAATAATGAATTATTATAAAATGTTTCGTTATACAATTTATCGAGTTTATCAATAACGTTATTCGTGGTCCTGATGGAATACGTAGGATACCGTAATAACCACGTAACACGACCGCTTAACGAAACCTGCTATAAAAAATGAAATGCAATGACCTCTCTGTAATATTAATAAAACTGCTAAAATCCTTCATTTCAACTTTCTTACTCCTTTCCATAAACAACCACCCCTGACATTCATTCAGGAACAACCCTTACGAAAATTACCGCAATCTTTTAAAAAACAGACATACACCCCAAAAATTATATTCTTTCGAAAATTTCATAATTACTCAGCTACTCTGCAGTAATTAAAAAGAACAACCCTTATTCAGACATCCCTTGTATACATTCTGTCAAATCTGTCAAAGTGACATATTTATCAACTACCGTTATAAGCGTAATGATATATGATCGATTCAATTAATTGCCAAGGTCCGAGAAATACAGATTTTTAAAAGCTACTCAATTTCAAATATTTACCAATGCTAAATTTCGTTAAATCTAATATGCAAACTAAAATTTGTTAATGTAACCTGATTTTTTGACCTATCAATCAAATTTGATCTCGGCAACCAAGATATGTAAAAAAAATGGTAATTACCTATTATTCATATAATTTCAATGTAATGTAACATTGACTATTTTATATACGTTTTCGTATATCCATCTTTCTAGTTTATTGTGATACGATGAATCTCGGCACGTGCTGGTTACAAGTCGTTATCTCGTAGGGTTTGCAAGTTACAGTCTGTTTTTGGGTAGGAAGTACCGTTTCGCGTTTCGGCGAGCACAAAAGCCGGCATATCTCTGCTACTGGTCCAGATATCGACCTCACCAAGGGGCGAGTTTCCTGTATAACTTTTTTCATTGCTTTCTCGTAAAAGGATACGCCTCGAAAGGAGAGATCGAAGTACGAAAGGAAATATCAAGAAGAAATAAGCTATTACAAAAATTCTCCTATTTCCAAAGTTCAGAATCTTAACGAAAATAGAAAATACTCCATTTACGACTATTCGTGAAGTCTAGATGAACAAAAAAATATTCTCCTGCCAAGTAGATAATAAAAAAAAATAAAAAAAAGCACTAGACAAAACTTCGTATCTGTGTTAATAACGGATAAAAGTTATGAAACAAATTAAACGAGTTTTATCAGTTTGAACATTTGTTTAAAAACATACAATATTTGTTCGTTGCCTAACAACTATTAAAAAATATCATATACGTTAATCCAATTCCAAAAAAAAAAAAAAATATTTCAGAAAATAGAAAACACAGTTATAACCTCCCCAACACCATTATAATTGTATTATATAATTTTAAGCAAAAAAGAAACGTATTTTGCTAATACCAATTATATTCGTTAAGAAAATATACATATATCGTACAATATTTTGCGTCACGGCGTATGAAAAAGGAAAAGCAAAAATCAATTCAACAACGACCAAAGATTCTCTCGGAAGGTACTTCACTCTATTTCTTCTCTCCTCTTCCTGATCCACCCACCCACCCACCTATCTCGCCCGTCACTCACCCCCTCACCCATCCCAACACTTCTGTTCTTCACTCACTTCTCATAAGAAAATTCTTACGGCTCACCCATCAGCTCTTAGCGAATCCAACCGTCGTACTTAGCCCGTATTTATTCATATAAGAAGCGTTGAGACGGCTCGACCTGACGCGACTCTACGAATCCTTCCGATCTGTTTATCGAAGCACTTTGGCTTTCAGCAAGATTCGAATTCACCAGAGTCACAGACTGTAATCAAATGACGGTCCGTCATTCACATGAAACCCGCATAAAGTTCAGCTACGTTAATATCAGCTACAGTCACGCACAAAGTTAGCCCGTGTAAGCCTACGTTAAAAAATTAGCACGCGTTTTTAAACCTAACAAAATAAGGTTGGATCTCGGATCCAAAAGTAAATGGCGAGTAAAAGTCGATGATTTTTCAAACTCGCTACGTGAAAACGGCACCTTAAGTCCAAGTTCACCACTACGTCTCACAACGAAAACTCCTGCAGGAATATGTGGGCATACGTGACCAGGAACGGAACCGTGTCCACTGGTCATTCCCCCACTCTAAACTATCAAAGGTCTCAAACCCTTTGACGATGGTCGAGCTATGGTATAGAGAAAGGTGAAAAAAAGGCAGTAAACCCGTTTCTCAAAAGTGACCCTTCTAAAGGGTTAAGTTGGGCCGGTTACCAGAGGGTCGAGTCGCAACAGGCCCCTATTAGCATAACCCTTCGAGGTCCAGCCGAAAGCGGGTCTCGGCGTGGCCTGGAGGGCCAGAACTGGTCAGGTAAGTTTTTTCGCACTTTTTAATTTCTGATGACCAGATGCCCGGATGGGGCATCCTGGTGGGGCGTTAAGGTACCTATGCTCGTATGTGTCTCTATATCCACATGTCTGTATGAACTATGGTCAAAGGGGTGAGTGAAAGTAACGTAGGGTCTCGCAAGTAGGGGATTCTTCGATATGACCCCAATGACCCTACGTTCTTTCCCACCCTCCTTGCCTCTACTCTTCTTCACCCTTTAGATCCGTTACGTCGCTACCATGTGTGCATAGATATTACCTATGTGCTACCTATTTCCAACCCCCTCCACCCTGACCCCCATACGTCGGGGACGGATGACCCCATAAAAATCGCGGAACCGGTTTATTGCAGGCCCTGGATTTTTGGACGTTACGTTGGTAGTATTCACTGGACACGTGCGCGCGCTCTCAGGTAAATAGGACTACCAGGCCTGGTTGTATTGTCCGGTTTTATGGGTACACTGTATGTATGCTCTATTGCTATATTATTATATGCTTATATGCGGGGCATCAGGGCCCACTGAGATTTGGCCGGGTTTATTAGGCCACGTTTTGCGCAACCTTCAACGTCATGAATTCCTTTGCTCCTCCTGTGCGTCTTACGATTCTCTGACAATGGGACTGAGTACCTAGTAAGGGCAAAGACTGGGGCATTGAATGAGGCCTGCTGTTCGACATTGATATACCTAGAAATATGTTTAAAAATTTTAGTCACTAAATTGCAGATTAGAATTTTGAATTGCGCTTGACGGGTCTAGACGTAAATATATATATATATATATATATATTTTTTTGTTATAAATATATTTTTAAGTACTGAAATAATGTTTGTGCGTAAAATTGAAAATGAGAATAAAATTTGGATTGTCTGATATCTGTGTACGAATTACTTATAATTTTTCAACTACTCATTCTCAATGTAAATCAGGAATGTAATTCGTACGCCGCCATGGGATGAAAACAAACGTAAACTGATGAAATAAAAAATTAATTAATTTGTCATGAATATATTTTATGAATACCAAACCTACTCCTCTACCTTATTTAATGCAAATTAAGTTTCCTGAGTTGTATGCAAATACCAGGACTATGTAAAGTCCGAGAATGCGATAGAAATAATTTTTTTTTTAATTTTCAAAAATTCCTAATGACCCAATATTCCACTCACTGTATACTCGTGTTGAATAATGCAAAACAGTCTGTTTAATTGATAGCTTAAAAATTTATCTCGAGCCATGACAAAAATCGTATCACGTATAGTCGACAAAGCATAAATCGCACAGCCACTTCTGCGAGCACGAAGTAAGAACTGATCGGTATTATTGTAATGTGAAGTAAAATCGATTGATTTCAATTGGAAAATAACAGGTACATCCCCTCAACCCCTATTACACAGTTCCGCTGCTTGGCAATTTGGTTAGTGACTACGAGGCAAATTCTCAGTCTCGCCTTTCCGTACGGTGTCGACTGTAGGAAGGAAGGAAAGTACAAACGATGTCTTTATACTTAAAAAAGCTAAATAAATAAAATGGCCTAAGTGCAAGCTCAGGTAGATACACAGTTGGGCACTTGGTACGTAGATAGATAGCAGATTAGAACTAAAAGTAACGAAGGAATAAAAAATGGCGAGAATGTCTTGAGAAACGATGCTATTCAGGATGGTTTTAAAAAAGAAGAAGAAAAGATAGAGAATTAGGAAAAAAGGTATAAGAGAAAATGGAGAAAAACGTTGAAGTAGGGCGGTCCTTCTTTCTCCTAAGGGAGGTAGGTGGATGGTTGAAACTGGACGGGTAGGAGGACAGCGGCGGCAGGGCTGGTGGGTGCTTGGAGGGCGGCATTAATTACGGTCTTTTATTATAAAAACTGAACTCCCTCCGGCCAAGAGAACGAGAGCGAGGAGAGTCAGATAAGGAAGGAAAAAGACCCCCAGCTGCCTCCCTCTGTTCAATTTAAAATACTTAATCTGTCTTAGTCTCGTGCCGAGCGGGGTTGTCAAATGCAACTGTTGTCGCGTTCCTAAACTTCATCCTGAGTACCGCGCCTTACTTATTGCAACCTTGCGCTTGAGTATCGAGACTTATTTCTGATCAGTTGTCGAATCTTGCGAGTGATAAGAATTTCCATAAATAGTAAACAGAACATTGCAAAGCAACAGCAAGTACTCGAATATAAATAAAATTATATTTATAAGGAAAAGAATTTTTTATTAAAATTTTAATTAAAATCTTACAAATAACATCCTTTGTCAGGGGTTGTACGTATTTTGTTCTTTTCTTTTTACACAAGTAATCACAACGTCGATTGCAACGGTTGAGAACCACCGTGGAAAATAAGAAACGGTAAAATGGCGAGGATTTTAATTTGCATCCCCGCCCTTGTCTTTTACAGAGCGCGAGTCTACGTACTTTCTCCTTTGGAGGGTTGGAAATATCATAGCCACTTCGGGCACGCGCAGAACGAATTACCAATTCGCCGAGGGCGCCTTTTTTCGGATTCCAGATTCTTCTTACGGCTTGCACCCTCTCTATATTACTTCTGTGTCCTTTTCATCTTTTTTACTTCTACTTCTGGCGCACTGCTGCTGCTGCTCCTACTTCTTACTCCTTCTGTACTTCTTCTTATTCCAGGTCCGGCCCTCCGTGGCAAATAACTTTCATAATTCTCGATTAGAAAGTTCATCCCCGCAGCTCGAGGGCATGCGATCGGCTTTTTCGTAATCCACCCTTCTCCGGTGAGATAGAAAGATCACGGTTACGTGTAATAAGAGAGCAACATCGAAATGGACCAGTTTCACATTTACGTGGTGAAATCTTTCGTTAGACTGTACCTACCCGATGTAACGTACCTACGGTGCCGAACTGAACGGTTTTCTGGCTAAGGCAGGGTCAGCCGAAAGGGTCACACGACATATGGCCCAGAAGTCTGCCCTTCCGTCATGATGGTCATTCACGCGCAATTTCAACCCCCTTTCCTATTTTATACAATTCCACATGGAAATCTCGGTTGGTTCCATTGCGTTTAGAAAATTGGCATTCAGCATATTAAGAAAGTATGAAATTCATTTTTGAATCATTATTTCATTAGACTTTTACTTCAACACAGGTACTGCGTGGATGAGAGAATTACTTTTCAATATTGCTGATAATTCAATATCGTGAAAAGTCAATGGCACTGAAAGATTCAATAATTATAGACATCCGCAAGCAAACACGATAAATACTGAATGCCACGCAAATTCATAAGACATTCGCATCTTTAACCCCTATTTTTAAAAATATCCAAATAAGTGCAAATAAATTACAAAATTCGTCACTTCTAATATATTTTCACAAAAAAAATCTCCACTGCATATTCCAATATTACGAAAATTTATGAAGGTCGTTAAATCGAAGATCATCGTTCCTACCTAAGTCACATTTTCGCAATAGCCAATTTAGCACAATTAAAACCAATCCTTTGTCCGTTCATACAAAACCAGTAAAAGACCACTTTAAGGCTCGTTTACACCACGCAATGAACAATCCGCCATACACGTCCATCCGAAGTTTTCCATTAATTCAAAAATAAAGAAAACAACTGTCCAAGGAATCTGCAAACTAATCATAAGAATTGTAGAAACCTTCGAAAAGAGCAGCATCCAGTGTCAGTTCAGCCGGGAACATCAATATCAACATCATCGAGGCAGAGAGAGAGAGAGGGGAGTGGGGGGAGGAGCGGGGTGAGACAAAGACAGAAAGTGAGAAAGAGATAGCCGGTTACTTATCGCGGACTGCAAAGAGAAGAAAGAGCGAGGCGGTAACGCAACCTTTCCCGTCGTCTTTCTCATAATATTCCGCTTCATTAATTTCTCGCAAAGACAGTGTCAGAGTCACCGGGGTGGCACCCGCTCGGGTCTGCTCTCGTATTTAAATTCAAAAACGAGCGACCGGCTCTACGTCGGAGCTCGTCTGGCTCGCAGGAGTTTCTAATGTTTTTCCCTTGGTTCTCTGAGCCACCAGCCACCCCATCTCGTCCCCCTCGCGAATCCACCCACCCCCGTCCCCTGCCCCCCTAGCCACCTCACCGCTCTGACCCCGCGCGACCCACTCTTTCGCTCTTTCGCACCCTTATTCGCTCGGTTGCTTTCTCTCACTCACTCTCTCCCTCGTCCACCGGCAATACCAACCCCGGTTCCCCGCCACAACCCTTAGGTCCGTACAGCCCAGCACTCACCCTCAGCCCGTCCCACGAAGGCTCAGTCAATAAAGTATTCTAAAAAGCCCGCACGAATAAGAGCCGTCTTACTCCCTCCCTCCCTCCCTGCCGAACCCACCCGCTCGACCACCCACCCTACTCTCCTTTTCCGGGCCACCCTTGCCGTCTCGACGCCCCGCATCAACCCCCGAGGGTGGGTGGAAAAATAGGGGTGGCAAAAAACGTCAATAATATCGGCAAGATGGAAGCTGCGAATGTTTTAAGGGATGGAGCCAGACTGCCTTGCGGTTTTTCGACCTTGTTAGTATTACTAGGGGTGGGCACTGGACTGTCTTATCAAGTGCACAAGTGCATTCAAGATGCTGTATGTTTATGGACATGGTTGGGACTATTAAGGTTCTTTGTACAGGGTTTGAGGGTGGTCGAGGTAAATTCCGTTATTTTTAAGAACATTGTACACTATTGCCCGTAACACAGGAAGTATAGTAATCATTGGTAATACATCAATGGTTGTATAGGAGTTTACCATCTGAGTAAAGGCATAGGAGTTGAAGCTGTTCCGCTGGAGGATATTCATGCGGCTTGTTGTAAAACCGCATATACATAGAGTCACTAAGGGATGTCACATATAGAATTATTCAATAAGGGATGATATAAAGCATCGCTCGCACCATTCAACCGTTCAAGATCAAAAGACGGGAAAATCGTTACGCCTAAGATTGATATGTATATATATATATAATCAGCCAGATAGATACAAGATAGGAGAATAAGTAACTACAGGTATCGCAAAAGTCGCGTTCAAAAGAAAGAGAGAGGAGACAGGGAGAAAAAAGAGAGAGAGAGAGAGAGAGAGAGAGAGATGGAGCGTCTCTTTATCTATAGCATACCGACGCGACGCCAGCATCGTCGTTACTATCTGTTCTCTCTCGGGCCAATCTCTCTCTCTCTCTCTCTCTCTCTCCCTCTCGCTATATATATAATGTCCTATAGGTATCCAGAAATGTGTGTATACGTACGTAGGGTATTATAGTGCGCGCGTGGAATATAATTACCCTAGTCGTGTTTTCCGTTAATTGCCATTATCGGTGAAACTTAGTTATGTTACGTTGCATTGCGTTAGCCTGCGTTACTTTGAAATAGCTAAGAACGGACGTTCGCGGTGCAACCGCCTTTGACCGAAATATGTCTACGTTCATATACCTGGGCATGTCTCTCTGTACATATGTTAAGTAGCTATAGATATAGGTATATATTGGCATAGGTACGTGCGGGGTAGTTGAAAACGCGGGAAATTGAACTTCGTCCAAGAAATACGAAATTCAAGCATTTCTATTGGTTGAGTTATAGGAAGAGTAAATACAAAGAAAATCTCATTTGATATATGACTAGGAAAAAATGGTGTAATAGATTTTTGAAAAAATTTAGGTTTTTTTTTTTCAGATTCGATGCTTCTCGAGGGTCGGTACTTGTGACTGAAACCCACGGAATTCATCTCGGACAACCTTACCTGCAGGAGGCCCCTTTTTCTTCGTATCTCGACGGAGCAGCGTCGAGAAATAATTCCATTTTCTTGTGCGAGTACAATTTTGCTTTCAATTTATTTTCCCCCCTTTTTCCTTCTAGCCGGTAACAGTGCGATCTCCCACCCCACTGGCCACCACCCCCTCAGCCCCACGATGCCTCCCCTCGAACTCACCCCCGTAACTCCTAGTACGGAACCAACCCTCCCCCCTCGCCCCTCTTTCGCTGCCGCCGTGCGATTCTCGCCATGCTCTCGACTCGCCGGCACCTACCGTTATTTCCAGCCTCCAGCTACCCTTCGAGCTTCTCCGTGGACCAGCCGGTCTGATCTCCCCCACTATGGCTCCTTTCCTTTCGGCCGTTTCTCCCTTCCCGTCTGAGACTAACCTCCTCTGCCACCCTACTCTTATACCTGCCACCCCAAACCTTCTTCGATCCTTCTATCCACTACCACCCCGTGCCACCCTTCTTCGAGCGTTGTAATTATTAAACATTGCGAGAGCCAACGGCAGTAACAAACGTTTTATAACTGTACAAAACAGCGAATATTTTCTACGGCCGAAAAAATTACTTCGGTCAGTGGTACCTGAGATGGATTTTTTTCTATTTGCCTGTTGGACGTACGGATTCTTTTTTTTTTTTTTTTAATATAATGCTCACGAGATGCTTAGTTATTAAGAAATATTTTTTGGAAGATGATTTCGGGAAGGAGTAAATTTTTTAGTAATACATTTCTTTAAGATGAATCAAAGATGCTCGGAGATCTTGAACCCATCCGGGGGTGCGCCAGTACGATTAGTGAAAGACAGGGTTGTTTCGTGCCCTCGAGTAGGAATTTCGGGGATGATCTCATTTCAATCTGGATTTTAATAATTCTGGAAGGGGCGGACTTGCACGGACGGTCTGGTACGAGGGGTCGTGAATAATTTTAGGGTGAACGTTATAGGCTAACATTTAAATTCAAGAATTGCAGGAATACCTGAACGGCGAGAAAGAATATTTTAAGAAAGGACATTTGGAACCAACTAATAATGGTGTGCGGCACATACAAAAAATTATGTACAGAACTTTTTTAAGTGGCCTCTGTATCAAGGGTAGAAAAAACTACAGTGACAATTTTCACCCTGACCTTCCCATCCCCCTATCGATGTCTTACGGGTCGCCATCACTAAAAAATCCTACCCCTCAACCTTGTTTTTTTTAGAATACACTACGCACGGTGATTGCCGCGCCATCTGGCGGAGAAGCCTCGAACACTGCACTACCCTTCTATATCGACTAGAATTACACTCTGGTGCCATCTGTCGTGGGGTTGTAAAAGCAATGACAAATCCTTGCCTCGATTATACAAGCAGAAAAATATCCCGCGATTGGTACGCTACATTCCTTTTCACATCAACCCTTAAAAAAAAATAAAAATCATAAAAAAATATCTCACGAGAATTCGTATCCATCTTTCTCCACTTAAACATTCTTCCGTTTAGATCCCCATAATATTTATCGTGATGTGTAAGCCAAAAAAAAATCTCCGATATTATCGACACGCACAACTCCCGAAAAGAAGTCAGTAATCATACGAAGAAGAAAAGTAGCGATACGATCTTAATGCGTTCGGAATTGGCATGTCGAATAACTGTAAACGGACGTTCGTAAAAATCAGCGAAATGACGGCTCACCGATAATCAAACCGGCAGCGATAAAACATCCCTTAGCTCTTACGAAAGGATAAATTTGCAAGAAAATTTACAGTTCTCCTCCACGACGTCAGACATTATCTGTGCGCGCCCCAAAGCTCGGTTAACTCCACTTAAACAGCCGTAAAACGTCCAAAGTTTTACGAGCCCGTACGTTATTTTTTATCAGTCGTGCAGGGTCGACTTTTACGGTGCCGTAAAAATTAATTCCTTACGTCGTGCACGTGTCCGTTAAACATCCAGAAACGAGGTAGCATACATCTGGAAGTATCTAAGTCAAAAATAATTAAAGAAATCGATAACACATCCTTGAGCCTGACTTTCGGTACAAAACCCAGCTCAGCCCCAGCCACGTACTCCATATTTAACAAGAACTCCGTGACCGCCCCTTTAGGGGCTGGTGGACCCCGCCCTGGGGCCTTCTGTAAGTCCCTATTCAAAGTAATGCCCCTCTCCAAGGGCGTTACCCTTTCAGATAATCATTCAGATAATTCCTAAAAGACTGACTCACACGACAACCAAATTCACCGCCAGTCTCACAAGCGGCAACAGCATACATTGCGTACAAGTAAATACAGAAATGAATGATTAAAATCAACTACAATATTAACCCTCGAATTGATTGGAAAATTTCAAGCTCCTGACAAAGGGATGAAAAATTTAATTTTCCAAATAGAATTCTATCCTTCGTCGGATATCCAACCCGGCGGGTGGACCTCCTTTGCGAACCTCCTCTTTGCAATTTACCTCTACCGTAGATTGCACCTGCACGGTCTATTACCGTGCAAGTTCGTCTGCAGGAGTAGGCAACCCAACCTCAAACCTTATACCTCATCCTTCTCGTGATGGAGGCGTCCCTATTATAAGTTGCGAACAAACTTTACTTATATGCCCGCGACTAGTCCCCGCATGCGCCCACTTCGTAGGTACCCTGAATTCTATCCTATACTCGCTCCCTCATTCTCACCCCTCTCTCTCTCTCTCTCTCTCCCACCTTCAAAACCTTCCAGCCACGTCTCGTCTCTCCTCCAGCAGCCACACTCCTACACACCTAGTGCTCCTTAGTCCTTACTCCTTCTCTACTATGTACCATAGCCACCCCAATCTCACCCCCATTCACACATGTCTACGTTAGGTTACCACCGGTACATACTACCACCTACTACCCCTACTCTTATTCTACATCTTCAACCTACCCTACCCCGTTCCTCCTTGGTCCTACCCAGGACTACCTTCGCCATCCAACCTACTCTGATGCACCTGCACCTACGAGCCAACCTTCTGTCCTCTCTGTTTCACCCTACCTACCCCATGCTTTTAGGTATAGGTATTTTCCTGGTACTGAGGAACCTTGGGATGCTGCTGCATCCATTAGAGAACTAATATCTACGAAAATAGATCGACTCGGTGTCTGCACGCATCATACGTGAACTGCGTGATATGTGGAAGTATTAATTCTTCGCTTCGTTTAGGCTTTGTGTCTCTTGCGTGATCAGAGAGATAATCGAGGAAGATATTCCTAATTAATCTCTCGATCATGTGGGATTATACATGAGAAAAATCTATTAACAGTATAATTATTTATTTCGTAATATTAAATAATAACATGCAGCGACCAACTTTTCTGCCTCGATTCACTGTGCACATCTGAGGTCCTTTTCGTGGCTGCTTTTCTCTTCGCCATCCATGCATTTACGATCTCTTGACAATCTTCTTTTTTTGAAACAGCCTTTTTCTTTAAATAGTCTTCATCGATCTTACAGCACTCTTGCTCTAAGCAATTGTTATCTTATGGCTCAAATTTTTAGTTGGAATCGTCAATTCCAGATATAAACTTTTTTCTTATCTGTATACAAATAATCTTTTCAATCGGATCCTCAGTTTGTCGATTTATCCATTTTTCGTCTAGCATATAGTAAACCTTTGAGTAAAGGATACTTTGGGTACGTCTTTGAGTCGGCTATTTTAAGCGGGATAAGTATCTCTAGTCACGGTTTAATGATCACATAATATCGTATACACGTTTATATTTATTTATATCATAGAACAAGATATCGAGCATACGATATACCGAAGGGTGGCTGCATTACTTTTGCCATGAGATAAAAAAAAATATTTCAAAATCTTTAAACTTCATATGAATAACATTTATACCGACATATAGTTTCAGATATGTTATTCAAGTATTCCGTACACGAGTATCTCCAGATGAAATTGCCAAAATTGCTTAATGATTGAAAATAATAAAAAAAAAATTATTAAGTTTATCTCGAATGAAAAAAGTAACTGCGTATAACGTGACGTGCATTGAAATTAGGTAAATTCAAATATTCCAGTTACGTCCCTCGGTTCTCGTTATTCAGGATTTTCAAGTAACCGGACCTTGGCCCATTTTTCGAAGGGGTTGAAAATAATCCCTGGGACTGACCAGTGGCTATTAAGGGTACTGGACAGAGGGGTGCCGATGGCTCGAGGCTTTCTGGGACTAATGCCATAGTAAAGGTAGCACTGTTGGCACAGAAGGCATATAGCGCCGTACGCAAACCTTTGTCGTGTAAAATCTTATGCGTCCGCGCGTGCTCTAATGAGGTGGCAAATAATTGCTTATTAATGACCAACTGACCGCACGCGCGATATTGTTGCAATCAGGGTCTAATGACTTCACCCTAAGGAAGAAAAGGGTTGAGCGATCCTTGGCTGAATTGACTTCCAAAAAAATTTTTTTTTTTTTTTTCACCTCACCCTTTAGTACCAGCGGGGGTCTTGGAGCAGAGAAATATAAAATTTACACGTAAAGCCTATGCTGTGAATAATAAAAAAAAAAGAAAGATGAAAAGTAATTTTTTTCAAGTAGAAATTTATACAGTACTCAATTCATCGAGCCCTATAAATCTTGCGAAATAACGGGATAAAGAGATGACTTGGTTCTTTGTCACTTTGTATTATCAAGTGAAAAATATATAGTTTCTTTTAAAAAATATAAATCGAGATAAATTTCAGATTGATAAAACTCACGATTATTTTGTATAGGAAGATTTCTATTTTTCTCTCTTGGGTCTCCTTACCGAGCTGAAAGAAAGGAGATCCTTTCGGCAGATACGCATTGAGACGATTCAAATTCGGTAACCGAATGCACAAAGGATACAATCGCGTCGCGCAGCAACATCAATGGCGGGACATTTGAATGGATATTTTTTAGGGATAAAAAGAATAAATTCAAATAAAAGAAGACAAAGTAGCTTCGCAGGCCCAAAAGTGACGCAGTCTGTAGCCGAGAGCTTTGTGGTATAGAAAGTATATATATAAGTATACATAATACACATATCCAACCATACAGGTGCACATCGAAAAGGCGTACTTACAGCAAACGATAAATCCACAGTTCGCCAAGACGTTTGAATCAAAAAGTAAATTTCATCGTAGCGACCACTCGCCCCGTGCCTTCCTATAGAAAGAGCATAGCGGCATCTGCCATAGGAGAATTCCGGATATTGTCCTGTCGTGAAAAATTTGAAAACTGGTCTAACTGGACGTTACGAGGGGGAGTCATCCCCCCGGCGGTATTCACTGGTTAAATTAAAAAAAGAAGTAGAAAGAACGAACTGGTTACTGTCCGAGATCCGGTTTCTATCCTATTGGACATTTTGGAAAAATTCAATGGTTCCAAACGAAGTCCTCTGGAACGATTTCACCATTACCAGTAGTCCTTCTGCCGTGAGGACCAAGCGACGTCGCTTTTAATTTCGGAAAATTGCCAAAGAGAGATTTTTATTTTTCAAGCGGTTCAAAAGTAGTCGTATCCTAGAAGACCTTCTCTTTGGGAAGTTTCTCACGTAACGAGTATAACGGTACGAGTACCTGACGGTGAGGAACACGGTTCAAATTCAAAGTGTTACGTTGCTATATAGGTTAGGCAACCCGTATAGTCAAGAGCTCACATCCCTTTCTCTTTGGGTCAGTGTCCCAAAAACAACGCGTCACACACCGGACCCGGAACAGGTTTGATTTTTTTTTTTTCATGAAATCGAGTCAGTAGTCAGCGAGTAGTGACCCTTTGCCGATTGTCCATCCTCCTTAGGACGGCCGGACGCTGTCTTATTCAGAACTGGTTTTCTTTCCCACATATCAGGCCCATCGGTCACTCTCGCTCTTGGGGGGTTGCTTTTACGTAGGGGGAGAGAAGGACGAGCTCTTCTCATGAAAGGGGTAATGGGGCCCAGACGAACTGACCAGTTCGTAACTTGCTCTTGCATCGGTCAGTTCGCGACTTTCTACTCGTCTACGTGAACGAAATCGTTATTAGTGTATTTGGTATCGATATTTGTATTTTTTCTAAATTTTATTTTGGGTATTTCTAAAAAAAATTTTTTTTCTTCATACTTTGGTGTTATTTGTCTTGTAGCTTTTATCTTGTGATCGATATGATTTTTTGTGAAAATTTTTTTTATTAGTGCGTGCATTTTTCATTTCGTTAAAAACTTTTCAATATTTCTTTCAAGTTTTACGTGTACGCCTAGGGGTTGTTTTGGGTAGGACGCAGCGTGGCTTTAGGTTTTCCAAGTTTCTCCCCCGAGGAAGCCACTCGAGGGCGGAGTCCCGAGTTAGCGGCCATGCTGCCACCCCCGTCTTACCAGGCTCTTCCCCCACGACAAAATAAGGGATGAAAAACAGTCAGCCAGCAATGGTGCAGCATTCGGCTTTCATGTACAATGCTCTCTATTATACGGTACAATTACGAACGTTTCTTAAATAATGAGACTTTTAACACGAAAAAAATACCTATATGATCTCCAGTATTCAATGCACATATAATTGTCGTCACCAATGAAAAAAAAAAAAAAAAAAATTAAATGCTACTTCACAAAAATTGGAGTCAAATACGTCAGCTCTGCATTCATAATTTCTGCAGCGTGTGCAAGTTTTGCATATCAATTTCTTAGACTCCAAAAAAAAAATTTTATATTTAAAAGACAAAAGTAACGCACTAAGCTTTAATAACCAAAATTCTCACGACTTATGCAAAACGCACATTACTCTCAGTACTTTTAAACAATATCCTAACCTATAAAACTCGCATAACTCTTATTTTCCCAAATTCCAGTACGCCCGAATTCCCTTACACAAAATCTACAATCTAGGATGGCCTCGAGTTCCATTGGATATCTCACGGTTTCTCCCAGTATCTCCTCGTCCTCTCCTCAGTCCTTCGTCTCTCTCTCTCTCTCTCTCTCTCTCCCTCTCTCTCTCTCTTCCTCTCCCTCTCTCTATCTGTCTCTCTCAGTCTCACAAACTCTCCGGGCAAGGACGATATTTCTCTGTGGAAGCTTCTCGTAGAGTGAATGCTCCTTAATTTCCTTTGAGCCGTTTGCTTCAGAGTAGACGCCTGCTCCCCCGCGTACTCACTCTCTGACTCTCTTACCCGCGGTCCCATCGTCGACTACGGGACGTCAGGACGCCGACGCCGCCACCCTTCTCGCTCGCTCTCAACCTTATTCTGTAATTTCGTTTACAAATGAAAGGGCCGCGAGCAACGACTTTGTACGCGACGCTTCTACAAACGTGTTCCAGTCGGTAGGAACGACCTGAAAAGCAGAATATTATACATAGCCAACGGCTTAGCAAAGATAGTTGCTGGTTACGAAGAAATCCAACGCCAACCCTTGCTCGAGGTATCGCGATTCCAATATTCCTTTTCTTTTTGACAATTCTTATGTAATCATTAGATGCGACCTCAAACATCCTCTGGACTGTTATGGCATAGGTATGGTAAATCGTGTTCAATGTCGGTAATGTCGGTATTTTGGAGATTGCATAATAATTAGAAATATATTCAAGAGATTAGCATGGTTTATATAGCCATGTCCATATACTGACTTGTCTTTTTAGGGGTTGTTCGTGAGATACCCTACACGTTCGGCACGGCATTTTAATTCGCCGGGAATGCTGGCAGACCGCCAAACGTTCGCAGAGATTTCTTAATACCCGCCGCAAAATGCTCGGGCTTGCTTTCTACGGCGCAGGGGTATAAGCCGAGAACGATAGGGGATGAAATATTGTAATTTTTGTAATCCCGGAAATAGAGTAGAGTTACGAATCTTTTCATGGTTCTTCGTGGCGAATCCATCGTTAACGGAAGGGATGGATATGTCGGGTGTATAAGGGTTGTCTTGGGGAGAACTTACGGGCGAGGATGGCGAGGAATTTGAATCGAGGAAAGGGCGGATTATCCGGGAGGAAAATACGGGACCAGACCGAAATTCATAGCGAACCTCGATCCCCGATACTTATGACACTCTCTCTCACTCCTTTTCAACCCCCTTGCCAACATGCACGCACATATATAGATATATGTGTGCGCTCTATACAGCACGTGTGTGTATCCTCTCGACTACCCCTTATATTCTCTCTGCTCAAAACAGCCCCCACGAGCACCTCCGCGCACTCACGGAGTCGCTAGCTTTTGTCTCTGCATTGATTTCTGGGGCCAACTTCGCTTCGTTGCCGGCGTCGTTAAATTATAATCGCGAAACACCCGGCTGAAGTTGCAGACAAAGCCTGCCGGAGTCAGGAAGGCCGTCCCGGGTAACTTTGGGATGCGCCTCTGATGGTCGATCCGTACGTACCCATTTGATTCTCGATGCTCATAGGAACTACCCCTATCGATGTAGATCTTAAAGTCAAAGGGAGCATATCAACCTTGACCATAAAAATAATTGTCAGCATCTTCATTACGGCTACGCAATTTCACTTAGATCTTGACCGTTTCCAAGAATTTCCAAATCCTTATCACTACCGCTGTTGCAAACCGAAGACTATTTTTTAATGGCAAAAAAATATACAATATTTATCATATGAACGATACAGGTTCGTGAAAATATATTTTTTTTTTTTATTTTACCCCCGTACAAAGTTTTCTTCGTTCTAACGACCCTCAGGTATTGAAATTTTGCGGTACGTGTTTTAGACCCTTAGAGGGTGCCTGTAACGCGCACTTCTTGAGTTCGAAGCAGGAAGCCACCACCCCTCCCGCCAAGATGCCTTAAATAAATGAAACTTCTAGAGCGGCGCGCAAGAACAGGCGGCACCAGCATATAAATTCTCTCGCTTCGTAATTTCAAACTCAAACACCGTCGGGGCACTCAACCCCCTACCCCTCCCATTCAACTATCCTCTGCCTACCGCGAACTCATACCACCCGCGTGCATCAACCCTTTCATACCCAACATCCACGCGGTTCCTTCGCCGAAGACTCTGGGGGGGGGGCGGGGTTGCGGCTACCAAGCCCCACTGAGATTTCAGGAAGATGAAAACTTATGGGGTGACGATAATTCGATAATAAATAACACCAACTTTTTTTGTTAAATAAATAAAATATTTTATACTCTTTAAACATTTTTTTATCATATTACTGCCAATTTCTATGATTTTGAGTTATTTTTATTCGCTCTTAAAAAATCTTCCAAGCTACCCTATACATATACTCATCGACACATTTTTCTATTAAATGTTCAGTTTAATGAATCTCCCTAGTTCAAAGGTTACTCGGTCATAATAAGACACTTCTCAATGCGAACTGGCTTTAGTGGCTCTGCGACCGTTTCGCTATTTGCGAGATATGTTTCTCGGCAGGGCACAAGCTCAGCCAATGAAAGCTCCGACGAGCTTTTACTGCGTTCTTACACGAGGCAAGGGGTGGGACTCTGCCTCGGCTACGTTCTTATTGTTTCAACCCCCGTGCTCCGACACAGCCCAACCATCCCTCGAGCGCGACTCTGTGCTTAGAATTTTAATGGACCAGCTTAGAAATTGTTGGTGGAATTAGATTTTAGAACGAGATTAGGGTTGCTGCTCGAAATTACTACGGGTACGAATTTATGCCGTCGTCGAAAGAGCACGACGCCCACCCACGCAATCGACATATACATATATATGTATGTAAATATATTTTAAGTCTAAACGATGTGCCTCGAGTGTCCACGATCGACTTTTCTTATAAAAAGCTTTTTTTTTTCATAAAATAAAATATCACCAAATTATAGCTTTTTTCTTTCTGGTATCTAATATTTGTCTAGGTGGTATCACCTTGGTATGAAATTCATGTCGTCATAGTAGTATCAGACTTTTGGAGTCGTTACATACAATAGGGGTGGTTGCTTTTTACATGGAAAATATACATGCTCAAATTCTTATCCAATTCGTTGACTCGTACAAATATTCAGCCTGCCTATTTTGCGGTCCAGGCTAAATCCCTTAGAATTTCCGGAAGAGATGACTCCGTACTGACGTGAAACCTTCGACAAGACCTTCCTTTGCGAACCTATATTATATCCAAAAGCAGGCTCCAGGTTGCTTCGCGTGCACAATTACCGGGCCGGGTGGGCCGGGTGGAATGAAATTTCGTCTTGTGCAGCAGGAGCAAGCAAAGTGTGCAGCCTCTCCGTTCTGCTCGGCCTGGGAATTGAGTTTCGCCAGGAGAGAGCAAGAGAGCGAGAGAGAAATGTTGAAGGAGAGAGAATGAAGCGAGCAAGAGAGAGAGAGAGAGAAGACAAGCACACAAGGAAAGGCAGAGAATGGCCTTTTGGGGGTGGTTAGGTGGATAGGCTGGTGTAACAATGTTATTGCCAATAATGGCATAGCTATATATACAGGTATACTCATAGCCCAATGATCGTGAAATTGATTTGAAATAGAAAAAAAAGGCACAAAAAAGCACCCTTTATTCTATTAGTGAGTTTCATCCCCAAAAGATCAACTCTATGCTCTATAGGGTTTCAGGAGAATCTCCAAAGCTTTCGTACGCACAAGGCTTATCTGTATAACGCATAACCTTCGATCCCTAAAAACTATTTGAATAATCTTTAGATTTTAGTTAATTATAGGGGTGTTTGATTAATTTTCAATAAGAATTTTTTTTTTCGTTCTTCATACCCCTTTTTGACAATTTAATTAATTCACGTTTTGAGAACCTTTCAATCTTGAGCGCAACCCTTACTACCTGGGGTTCAATTTCAATTAACGAGGACGCATATAGAGTCGTTAGTTTTTTTTTTTTTTTTATTTTTAACACTTTTGTCATACTGATGACAATCGATGGCAAGAAATGGCTTGTCTCCTCCCGATTGAAGAGATCGGTTCAGCGAGTTCGAAGGCATCTAATTCAACTTGAAGTAAATCGAATGAAGTCTAGAATTAAATAGAACCCTCTCTGTATTCCAGGCGCGAGGCAAAATAGGGGTGAGGACGAAGCGAAGACGAAGGCGAGGCGAAGCAAGGTTCCTTGTATTTAATTACCAACTCTAAGTCTCCAACCGGGAATGAGGAAGCCTCAGCCCACACCCCACTTCCACCACCCATCCTTTTACGTGGCACGAATAACAGCCAGTTGCGAGGGAAGTCGGTCTGTGCAATTTTTACAACCCTTAAAAGGTCCTCCATCAAGTTTCGCAAGACGTCTCGCCGCAATGGTACTTACGTCTGCACACTTACAACCCTTACTGCGTATATCTGCAGGTAGAATAATTTTACGGACAAGAGAATAAGAAAGAGAATAGATGGTAGACCTGGTAACGCATACACACGTGCAAACATAACATACGTAATCACTAAGACGTTAAGGGTTGTTCGATCTCTGCAATGCTTGTGAATGTAATTTTTTTGTCACCCCCTGGCAGACAGCGGCAAACGTAAAACCTAAAAGGCATTGAGATGCTTCTAAGGAAATTAGGTATCGGGCAAATGACATCAAAGAACCAAGAGCACGGACAGGCCTAAAGCTAAAGAAGGCTTCACCCGTTTCATCCCTTAAATCCTACCCGAGCCATATTTGCCTCGGCGAGCTGCTCTCCGGTCCTCTCTTTCTCTCGACGCCATCCCGCGTCACCCTCCATGTCTCATCCTCTTTCCAAGCAGCCACCATTCCCTTTGCCTCTCCACTCACGTCTCTTTCCCTTTCTCATCTGCACCCCTCTTTGCACAAGACCCGTGTGCACACCCCTCAGCTTCCCAATCTGCCCTCGTGGAGCCCGAAAAGCAACGTGCACCCTGCACCCCTCTACGGCCGCGGCCCACCTTCTCTCCTCGGCGCACGTTCGCGCAAATATCGCCTTTCATATTCCTTCGAAGGAGCAGAAAATCGTTACGGTGCCTTTTGCGCGCGCGCTAGTGAAATACCTAGGGGTGTCCCTCCACCAGCTCGGGCTTGGGGGTAGCTACCCTTCGGGGGTGTAAGTAAGTAAAGTCTCTCAAACCCCTCTAGCTCCACCAACGTCTCGTCTTCCTGTAGCTCTGGCTCAGTCCCAGCCTCACCTTCACCCTCGCTCCGTTTTCCAAGCCACCCCTTTCGCCGAACCCTCTTACCCCCATGCCACATCGCCCTTAGGAACCTACGGAACCTCTACGGAACTGCCAGAGCCCACTATTACCCACCGCACCCCGCCGCCACATCCCTTACGCCCTCGACCCCCTACGTCGACCTACCCGCGAGAACCAACCCTGCCCTGGCCGAGACAAAGATGGCGGAAAACTAAACAACGACCGTAAGAACGTTTTATCTCGAGGAAATTATGCGCGTCTATTACGTGGAAACGACGTCTGATCTCTTACGCGACTCATCCACTTATGTCAAGGCTGCAATAATTCTGTGCGTCTGTTAGGAAATATTCTCATAGACATTTTTTCTCAAAAACAAAATCTATTTGCACAAGACTGTCTTAGTGTTAAAAAATTGCAATATACACAAGACAGTTAATAATAACAGAATTTATTAAATTATTAACTAAAACATTGGTTACATTCAAAAAGTAGTATTAACAAAAAGAGCGAGTAATCAGCTGTTTTTCGCTGGGTGACGTACAGTGACTACTTTGTAACCCGCAAACGGCCACGTGATAGGAGCTCATCAAGAAGAGTCTCTTGGGCTTTCGTGAATAAATGATGTTTAATCTTCATATTAGAAAACCAGGAGGCTGGAGGCCCGGGACCAGTACTAGGAACTAGAGGGGTTAAAACCGGTAGCGGAGGGCAGGCGGTACAGGACAGGCTGGTACGAAGTAAGGGTAGGGCGCAGGAAATTTCTAGAAACTTCAGGTTTAGCAATTAACGTCAGAAATTAACGACGCCCGCTCGCTCGAGCCTCGCGCGCAAAGCGCCAGAGAAATTAGTCTCGGAAATTCTCGTAAAATTTCTCGCTCGCTCGGTAGCTCCCGTCGCCATCAGCATCGTGTGTTCGTCCCGTTGCCTACGTCGACGCCGCTAAAGCGTCGCTCGCCATCCCACCGCTAGGCTGAGTCCCGCGAACGGTAACTTTCAGGAAATTTTCATTAAGTCTGACAGTAATGACGTCATCAGTCAGTCGACGCGCTTTCATTTCGTCACATCCCCACTACCTGTGTACACCGGGCCTACCTTTGACTCTTCCGCCCAACCACCCCCAACCGAAAACGAACGACCCCCTTTTGACGAACTCTTCACTTCAGCCAACCACTCATTTCCCTGTTTACAAGACACCGGATGCCTTGATTGACATCAAGATAAGACTAGCAAATTCGTACAATTTACTGGCACCATCGTTTTGATAATGCATCCCCCTTACCCCTACGGTAACCACCTTCTCCACGACTCGTATATCCTTATCATGGTAAGATCCACGCTGGCCGAACCTTTCGAATCCCGCACGGGAAATTTATCAGAAGCCAAACGACATATCCGTTTTCCCAAGTAATCTCGCGTAGCTTCGGGCGATTCTCAAACAATTCTATACGTTTAGGGTGGCCGTACGTGGGTGATTGGGTGATGGTAGGTAGGTTGGTACCCAAGGATAGAAGGAGTCGCGAGGAAACGGGTGTTGGTACTGCTGCCAACGTACCTACCCCAGGATCAGTCCTGGTAGCTGGAGGTAGGAGCTGCAGAGAGGACCTAGATGGTAGAAGGTATGGAGGTAGAAGCTGAAGCGGAGAAGGGAGGAAACAGACAATACACCTTCGCGGTAGGTGGCTTATCTAAGAGTCCATGGCGTAGCCCCGGGGGTGTAGTAATAACCGGGAGGGCGGCGATACCGGCTAAGAAATGATAACGGCACTCGCAAGCCAGCTACCATTTTCGAGTTATATTACCCCAAAAGCTGCCGGCGCTACCACCGAGCTGGTAGCAACGTCGGAGAGTCTAGCGAGTCGTGTACGATCGCGCTATCGCACTGTTTAGGGACCCTACCCACCCCCATGAATGCCACCCTTCTGGAGAGCGACCTCGAGGGCCACCCCATAGTTGAACTTAGCCACCCGACTTCACGAGGAGTGGCAGACACGTCGCCGTCCTTCCATCCGAAGCACCCTCACCCCCCCCCCACCACCCCCCTCAAGGATACCTTGCTACCACCACGTTCTTGAATCCTCTCGGTCATGAATCTTCAGGTGTCGTTCTTCACGCCTTGGGGACGCCTCATTTTCTGCAATTTCGATTCTGCCTATGAAACACACTACCCTTGGGAGGTTAGATATCTGTGTGGTACCCATTGAATGCTTGACGAAGGATCCCTGTGCCGGGAGTCTTCTAGGGGTTGATTCGTTATACCCTGCTAGGGGTTGGTCAGGATGGAAAGTGAGATCACAGAGTACTGGGATGCCCGCCACGTCTCTTGGTTTAAATGAATGTTTTGCATTTTAGGCCGCAGGCTAATTTATGGAGGTGAGCTTACTCTCTGCCCTCGTTTCACACCCTCTTGCTTGGTCACTCGAGCGTTTTATTTTCACTTAGCGAGAAAAAGATTCTCAAAGCTACGCGACGAGTGCGCCGCGAGCTTTTAAACCACTCGTCCTCGTTCCTGAACTGATCTTGTTTTTCTTTCGCCGGGATTTCAAACAGCCGCGAGTACCGTGGAATTCATTATTTTCAACGAAGCTTTCAGTACTTGATATTGACATTGGTATAGGTATACATACATACGTACGTGGTATACATAACCTTAAAATTTGCAAAATATTTATTTGAAAAACAACCTTTAAGTGAAACATTCGTCTAAAATTTTACGAAAATTTTATTACGTATGATTTACGATTTACTTATAATTTTCAGTGAAATGTAATGCAAGTTTAAGCAATGCATTTAACAGTTATTAATAGAGCATCCAGTATTTGTTATAATATAGGAAGGAAATGAAATTTCTATTTTTTCAATATTCGTCGTTAGGCTCGAATCATAAGTGTAGTAGGTACATTAAGAAGAACTGAAATTCAGATGATATCACAAGTGACGAAGATTGGACCAGCGAGGATGAGAAATAGCGAAAAAAGAATACCAGGTTTCACGAGTAAAAGTGAAGAGCCGATAAAATAGCGGGATCAGCTTATCCAACTTGGCGCGAAAATTAAAATGAGATTCACTGGCCGTAGGTCGAAGGGAGTATAGAGTAGAGGAGGGGTGGTATATTTAGCACAAAAAGCCTCTAATTTCCAACAAGGGTGTAAAAAAGGAGTTCGCCACGGGAGCATACACGGCGGTATGTGTACCTATGTAGTAGTTATGTATTTAGGTAGAGAAAGAGGAGGACCGTTTGTGTATAGGGTCTATAAAACACCGCTTAGCTTTTTTACCCGCGGGGCCGGTTTTAACCCCGTTAAGCTGTTTCCCGTCTTTTCCACCTTTTTTTTTCCCATACCACCACTGGTAAATTGAGTGGACTCCCGAAGGGGTTGACACGCGACTCTTTCCCTTGATTCTCTGCTGATCCTACGTACCGTAGAAACGGACGCGATCTCATTTATACGATTCCGTCGACTTCCGATGGTTCAAAGCGTCCAGAAACCACGGTCGAATGACGGCTTCTTTCTTCATCCCCGAAACGACGCAGGGACGGATTAATAGTCGAACAAATTAGAGCAAAGTTTGCCCCATTCCGTGGCACTAATCCCATGCATTAAAAGTTAACGGGGGTGCTGTAGACCGGGGCTGTGTCCTCTTGGCATTAGATTTCCGAGTTTCCCATCTCGAGTTAGAGCAACACCAGATCTGCGTTTCAACTGGAAACAACGTTAAGGGATGCTACGAGCATTCTCCAGTTTCCAAGCCTTGACCAGGAACGGCACTTTCTTTATTTTTAAGTGCACCCCTATGGGTAGAGTGAAGGCATGCATGGGTCTGATCGATAAGAAGGCGGCAGGATCGAACGGGAGGGTGGTGGGGGGGGAGGTGGTACAGGTTTTTAAAGGACGAAGGACAGCCGGGTTAAAGGGGTGCGAATATTTATCAGTGCCTTCCACAAAGTGTTCATCGTGTCTTTGGAGAAGAAATGATAAAACATATATGAGACAGGGTTGCTCGAGAGGGTGGTTCTCTTGTTTTGCATGTGATATTAATACCCCGCGTTATCTAAGGTGCTGCCGCGCCATTGTAACCGAATATCCGACTCGAGACGGGGGTAAAAAACAACCCCTAACATTAATCAACCGTCATCTTTGCTGGAAACCGACCCTCGCCTTGGTTCACCTCGGCTCCTCACGTTTTTCATCTTTAATGATTTAACCCTTGAGAAACAGCAGCCAACCGGCCCCCTTCGCACCGCCTCGCCCCTGCAAGGGTGGCTCACCCTAGACACTACGAAGTGAACAAAATCTTTCCATTATGGAGGTTGACTGACGCTGTAGGAGGGTTGATAAAAGGGGGATGGATGATCCTTGAAGGAAAGTAATCCACCCCCTTCCTTTGTACGTAAGCCCCACTATCTACCACCCTCATCCACCAGTCTCGCACGTTCAGTTCGTCTCGTTCATCGTTCGGGGCTCAAGAGGGTCGCGCTACTTCTCGAAAACACGGAAAGTATAGGATCCACCCTCCGAGACATAGGGGTGCTGGCATAATATCGACGAGTCCCAACCAAGAGAAGCTACCCCTTCCTATCGAGCGAGTAGAGCCACCGTTGAACTTTGCAATTTTCCTAGGTGCCAGGGCGCCACGGCTAAGGGGTTGCGAAAGACAGTACACGCTCGGCGGGAGGACGTTTTGAATAATGACTCCGAGGCGCGGTCGGGGCTCGGGCGCCATCTTGGCTTGCCTTGCCTTGCCTCTACTTATAATTATTGATGTGGCCCGAACTTTATATAAACTGGAAACTCGACTCCCTCGTGCTGGCTCACACCCTCCTCGCACACCCCCTCTCGTCCTGGAGCCTTCCACCCCGCTTCCACTCCGCTCCTCCAACGAGCACGCCGAGCCAGCCAGGGGAGGAAATTGTTGGAGTTTTCAAAGTCTGACGTGCAGGATATTATGAACCTGGTGGGTGGGGGTGATAACTAGGGGATGGGAATCGTGGGTGAACTGGCTCCGATCACTCTTACGCCCTTTCATTTCAAATATTCACCGGAAACTAACAGCTAATCGGCCCATTCGCTTCGGGTTCTCTTACGAATTTTCAAATATTTAGTCGACCGCGCATTTCGACAATTTTTTGTATTTCGCTAAGGTACGTTCGCACGAACTTTTTTCTATTTTCCATCTAGTTTACATGAAAATGCGGAGTTTCGAACTAACTTTATTGTCCATGTACTGCATCGGTTGTGCACAAAAAAAAACGATAACATTATATAGTATAAAATAAAGCATTGTTTCTTGTGTTACATAACAAATTACATATTTATCGTTTTAGCTTTTCATTTCAACGCATCACGTATAAACAGCAATTTTTCATTATTGCCAATTACCAGCAAATAGGTTCACAGTCAAACTAGTCACCGAGCTAGAAAATTTGATATACAAAAATTGCATAAAAATCGAACTACTACTAATCCAAGTTTAAATATCACCGAGTAATCAACTATTTCGTGCAATTATAAAGTCCTTAGAAGATATTGACTTTACCAGGTACGCTAATGATAGAATAACTAGTACAGCGCCTATACGTATACTAAATATTGATATTTCGACCAAGGTCCATGTCCTTGGCCAACATCCAAGAGTCTGACCAAAATCCACCAAAAAAACTTACCACCTGTAGTAACTAAAGACGCTCCTCAAAATATTATTCAACAATGCAAATTCGGTGATACATCTTGTCCTCCTAATCGAACACCAACAAAAAATTCTCAAATTCCACATACAGACTCTCACTAAATGAGATTTTTTAAATATTCAAGCAATACCAACCCTAATCTAAAAATAATTATATTCCCTCAGATTCATCTAACCGTTTCATATAGAATCTTTCAATCGACACCCATGGCTGGTACGAATAAAAAAAAATTCAAGCAAAGCTCAAAATTTTCCATCACAGAAGCGTCCTGAAACGTGCCTGATTCACGTATATATATCCAGTCGGTAGCACTATATATATATATATATATATATAAGATGAAACCTATGTACAAGATAGCGATGCCAACACTAAGAGGAATACCGGCAGCTAGTAGACCTATACCTGGTAGAAGTATAAGCTTTCCTCGCAAATGAGGTAATATATATACAAAAGCTAATACGGCCAAAAGTTGCCAACTTGGATGAGTCTCCGAGCTCTCGCTCGATCTCTCTCCTACCCTCCAAAAGCACCCACCCACCCAGCCACCTCCTAACATACCTTTACGTACCCTATGTCTTTCATCCGCAAGCTCTCTGCGGGGTGACTCGATTTAATATTTAAAAAGGAGTTGACACATAATGGAGTCACATGAGAATCCACCTGAGATATCTAAAAAAAATAGGGGATGATCCTCGTTAAAAAAATCGTGGGGTTCAAAGAGTTCGCAGCACCTTGAGAAATTTTCCGGCAGACAATTTAACCTCGGACACAAAATTTCGCTACGAAGCTCAATTGAAATTAAAGGGGTTTCCTGGGAAACGAGCTTCCTAGCTACGCGGAATGGCGGTTGGCTGTAATAAAACCGGGCTGTATTTTATCGGAAACATTAACAGCTTCGTAAATCAGGACTTAAACCATTCTCGGTTTAAACGCACTATATATATATACAGTATACCGCACAACAATTTAAGATGACGGTATTACGTCTTCCTACTTCCGTTACCTAGGCTCGCTTAAAATACGTAACCGCAGCCATGAATTGATGAAATATCTTTTACGTCACTAAAGCAACCCTTCTATTCGGCAGTTTGAATTTTTACTATGAGATATGTGACAGGCAAATGTCCTATAGGCTGATTGGGTGATTTTATCGTGTATAAGTATGCTGATTCGTGCATTGGGAAAATTCAATGTTTCATTAATAAGTGAGTGAGTAAATACTCATTATAGGCAGATCACACATGTGACTCCATGTTAACATGCTAGATGCTACTACTGCTACAGGCAGTCTGTAAATTTTTATAATCAACCAAATGGCGAGAGACTCAAGTTAGATTAGACAAACATTGCTGCCTCCAGATTCGTGGATAAGGGTTGTAGATGTTGGAAATGGAGAATATAATCTACCCCCCTGTTTGAGGAGTGAAGCCATCGGCTGCAAGTTGGAACAAACTCGAGTGTGTACTTTCCGTGGAGTCGTGCAGCAACGTCTGCGGTTGATTGTGTCTGTAAAACGCTAAAGGAATTGGATAAGGGATGATAAGGAAGAGGAGAGTAGTTTGACTTTTTAAATAATAACAGAGGGTAGTTCATGCGAGCTTAATGGCAGCCGCGCTACGTGGAGAGCAGGGGGGTCGTGATTTTTTGCTGACGAAATATACGCCAGGACCTTTTTATTCGTGAAGGGAAGCTTCAAGGGGTGGTTCATGAATATTCATTTCTTGCCGGTTTCTTACAGGGGGTTGCGCGGCTACGGAGGGTGAGGATCACCAGGAAGGGTGTACTTTTAAGCGGAAGAGTGGGGGATCTGGATCAATGCCGAGGCCACGCCTCCTACGTCTTACATCCTACCCCTACCTTTCCTTTCCGTTCCTTTCCCATTCCTTCGTTACCTATTTTCCTTACCCGACACCCTTTGCGCCTTTAATAAAATTCACCCTTCTTGCTTAACTACTTGGAAAAATTCAATTTACCTCACGTCCACTTTACATCAAGGCACCCCCGAGCTATTCTCCTGCGACGTGACTGCGTCCGCGAGATTTTAATGTACGAATTAAAACAGCTAATTGACCGAGTCCAATCGTTATGATTTATAATAATTCATTTTTTGCAGATATCAGAAAAAAGCATCAACCCCTATCTGTCACCTGGAACTCTGAACCCTAAGAAGTAACAACAGTAAGACAGCATAACGACATGAAATTACGTACAGCCTAAACTGTCGCACGCTTATTTTAGTTAATTTGTCAGCAAAATAAATAAAAATATTTTTAATCTATTTAACATATATATTTATTTATTTATCCCCTTTACTTATATTGTATCGAAAAGAACAGTGTCGATTTTCGAATGATTAATTAATTTATTTTTTTTTTTTTACAACAGCCAATTCATACCGCCTGAAGATGATGAAAAAAATGTTCATTCAAAGCAGATTAGACAATGTTATTCAAATGACGTTCTAATTAGATAAAGCAGTGTTATTAGAAGCAATGGTAGCAATTTCTCCTGGCTTTGTACTCGGCTATGGCTTCGGCGTCGTAGGTTGGTACGCTGGTAGATAGATATACGTACCTATCTCATTGCGAAGGAGGTACTTCTCATTTGATCTTACCTTATCTCACATCATCTCATCTCGTCTCAAGCCATCATCACGTCTCTCGTTCTTCTCGTATCTCCTTTCGTCTCGTCTATAACCCAGCTAGACTCTCAAAGCCTCGGGCTGTTCTTTCTTCGACAACAGGTACGTAACAACTGCTGCCAATTACGCTTCGACGTATTACGCACCACGTGTACTCCGACGTATACATGTAAACCAACATAACGAAAGAAAACCAATTCCCTCCTTGTTTGAAGATCGTAATGAAACTACGTCTAAGCTCGACGAAAAAACAATATCTCGTCTTTATGAAAAATTAGAGTATTCTAAGAGGATGCACAGAGAAAAGAGACAATAATTTAGACACTGAACGAAAACATTAGTGAAAATTAATTAGAATTAAAACGATTGAAACTAGCTATGTAACCATAGTGATATTAAGTACAATCCCTCTTTTTTTAATATTACGTTTTATCAATATCCCACATCGTACATTCGTCGTATGTAAGTATTATTATTTTTATGTTACAAGCGATAAAATGTATGTGTATATATATATATATATATATAAATTAACATGTGATGTACCATAATGTAAAAGAAATGTGACGAATAAATATTTTATTGTTTACCCGTTCCTGAATTATACGAATTTGTTACATGTAAATTCCCTTATCCCTTTCGCAAGAGCCACATGAGTGTAACCGGCAGATCAGAGGTGCTGATCCCGGAATCGAAAGTCGGTCAATTGGTCAAGCAAGGTCCACACCGGTTAGGCACGTAAGTGGCGAGTAGTTCTCAATGGAAAATCAATAGCGACCGACGTACGTTTATCAATGGAAAGTGGAGCTTATTGAAGACTGCTTATCCCGCGAGGCTATACGATCGAATACTTAAGTACTGGGAGCATTTTCGCAAAGGAATCTTGTATTGATATTGGATCGGATCGTAGGGACGCGGATACCTAAGTACGTCATTTGCAGCTAATGGCCGCGCTTTATTACAGTAACGTCTGGTGAACGCAAAGCTCCGGCACGATTCTCCTAATGACCCGTATGTTGATTCACTCGCCTTCCAAATTACCAAGATAGCTGAGGAAACCATCGCCAGGCGATGAAGACGCCATGACCGCCGCCTAAGAGCACGTATGGCTGTGACAAATTTCATTGGAGCGAAAGACACTTTTCCGTGGGGAAAAAAGAAGTCGAAATAAAGTTTGACTCTGGTTGATCAACGGGAGTTGTGAATTAAAAGACATTAAGGATTCTTTCTCTCGACAACAATGTATTGATGGTTGTGCGAGTATTCATACAAGCGTGCAACGAGTGGATAGTACTTTCCCTCTAGGTGAAATGCCTTGAGCTATGTGTTCTTTTCGAGTGGTTTAGTCCAAAAAGTATCCGCCGTGTGGCAGCACGAGCTGCACTATCTTAGCACGGACACGAACCCCTTTTCTAGTTTCCGGCAGTGGTTTTCTACTCTAAGGGCACAGGAATACCTATGGTTACCGACTGAGCGACCCCATAGATAACTAAACACGTAAACCGCAGGCACGAGGCGCGACGACGTCGTGAAATCACCCGACTCATTTTTCCCGCAGTATTAATGACCACCCTTTGCTCCGATAAATACACCCCTTACTTTACTCGATGGACTCGCGGATCGCATTTAATTTACCGAAAGAGATAGTCCAAAAGGAAATTGAAAAACTTTGCCTCGTCGTTATTAACGGGAATTAATTAAACACGCAGCCTACCTAAAGGTTTTCCCTCGATATTCCACCCAACAAACTAAACATTGTTTTAACAGTTAAACAACTTTGGGAATAACATTTTATCTTTTTCCAAAAGTTCGAAATACACGATCTGATGTACCTACTTAATTTTAATGGGAACTGGAAAAAAAAAACAAATAACTGGCAGTAATGTCTGACAAATTACTGTGGACAGGGATGATGATCGTCTTTTATTTTCATTTCTTGCACCAGTTTAGAACATGGCCAAGTTCGTGACCGCAGGCAGGCCTTGCGAACGTAATTAATATTTATCCCTCCACCCCCAAAGCGAGCCCCCTCCCGACGTCCCATGACCCCTCTAAAATCCCAGCACGCTCCTTGTAAAATCTAATATCTGAGGAAGCCGCTCCTCCGTAGGTTTAGAAGGGGGGATGGGGGGGGGAATAGAAGGGATGAGTTTTAACCCTTATCCACGTAGCCGCCTGGCAGCCACCTAGCCACCTAAACCAACCCCCACAATCGCCTGGTCTCTGGCGGCGCGATTCGCAACGAAGGCAGCCAGCAGCCACAGTCGTCCAGGGTGGCGACTGGCAAGACAAGGAGAGAAGAAAATTGCTCGGCGAGAGAGGGAAATAGGATGAACACCCTGTTTTCCCGGGTTCCTCGACAAGGGGGCGGTGTCAAGACGCTGTACTCAGCCAATCCGGAGCCAGAACTCGCGCCGTATCCAATTCGGATTCGTCGAGAGCTTTCTTAGCACCGACCCACTCGGAAAAATCGAGCAAAAAATCAAAAGCTCGTACGGTGATTGGCCCGTAGACTTTTCTTGGGTTTTCCGAACTTTAAGGGGCCAATGGCGCGCTGAAAGCTCCGCCGAGAAATCGATAAGTTAGAACCGAGCTCAGGAAGCGAGCTCAGCTAGGGCATACCTATGCATCCTACTACTGCAGTAGAAACTCCGGCGACCCGGGCTCGTTCCTCGAGCTTCCTATCGTCCACTTTTACTCACCCTCTTCTCACCCTTCTCCTTCTTCACCCTCCTTCGCTCACGAACCCTTAAACTGCCCACGTGTCCACTTCCGTTACCGACCTATAAAATCTCCCTGAAAGAACCTTATACAAAATCGTGTCCTCCGTTCTTGCCCTTTGACCTCATAACGGCGCTGACCTTACAGATAAGAAATTTAAAAAAATTTATTCACACATGCATTTCAAGTTATTTATTAGACATGATCGATTACGCTTTAAACCGTAAGTAATAAACTAACTGGTTTCAGGTAACAAATAAGAAACTTGCTTGTCTTAGAAATACTAAGATAAAAAATATTGACGAGGAAAAAAAAACATTCCTGATTAATAATCAGCATGGAATAGGATGACCTTAATGATAATTAAGATAAAAAAATTAATTTTTTGCGACAAAATAAACTATAGGTTCATTACAAATTTTGTATTTTCTTCATCGACCCTTATACACGTACGTAAAATGTGTCCCGTAAGTCTACTACTAGCATGGGACACAAATATACCTACAGGTCAGTAAGGGGTTAAAGTATAAAATAGACTCAATTCTCCCCTAAGAGTCTCTTTAATTACTTAATTTCTCGAATAATAATTTCCAATGTCCTAACACGTGCGAGGCATTCCGAAGTAAAGGAAAGCCGAAAAATCGAAAAAATGTTAAAATCATTAAAAAATTTTCCTACGTCCTATCACAGTATTACAATACATTGTCATTGCCTGATCACGAAGACTTAACGTTGCTCGTAGGTGCTTCCGATATTCCAAGAGGCTAAGTACAGAGGAACTCTTGGTTGGTTAGTCATGAAAATGGATTATCTTCAGGATTATCGATCTTGGGAAATTCAACGTTCTTTCCCTGGATAATCGAGGACCGGAGGCTGCTTTCCAAATACATTAACGTCAATTTCCATCCAAGCCCCTGAACTTACTTCCAGCTCAAGTTCTCGCTTCTACGGCTGGAGTCTTGGGAGACGCCTTGGCTCGCATTATTAATGTTACAAGACACGTAAGCGGCAACCGTACGATAGTGGAACGGAGTAATAGAGCGATATAGGAATAGCAAAATGGGATGAAACAGGGGAACGAAGGAACAGAGGGAACGATGAAACAAGAGAGATAGAGAGAGGACTAAACCACATGGCTTCGCGTACTCCCTCTAATTGTCTCGGAGACGTTGCACGACTTTGAGATCTCCTTAAAAGCAAACTACCCCCATTTGCCTAACTACGTCGCCCTTAAGGGCCGAAAAGGTAATATACCAAGAAGACATCGCCGCCCGGGTTCTATTAGATGCATAGCCTCAAGGATAATTAGATGGCGCAATCGATAATAACAAAAAATTCATTAAATCATATATAAATCTACATTTGACAGTTTGAAAAAAAAAAATATTTTTATTCCTCATTTGTTTTATCTCTAATAATAATACGTATACCGCTAAATGACACAGGAACTGTTGCAGTAACTAAGATAATCAAGATCGGACAACAATAATAATAATAACGATCTCGGATTTACCATGCTATCCATTTGCATTCAATTATCCCACGGGATCTTACCACGTTTTACATCACCGCATAAAGGCCAAAGAATGTCGGCAAGTATTTGCACCATCTATGGGAATCCTATCTTGATATTCTTGTTTCGATCAGAGTCTTCCACCCTTAAAAGTACACCCCTCACTGTACCCAATAAGATCTACGACAGGCTTGCCGATATTCTTACTCGTCCAGTTTCGTGACCTTGCTTGACCACTGGTCAACGGTGGGAAAACTGAGGGTAATGTTGACCGTGACGCAAAACTTGTTCGATCGAACAATCATCCCCAGGCTGATTCCTGATTGGTGAAAGGTGACCAGTCAGTCTTTTCTACCACTGCAGACTGGTTTCTTGAAAATATTCCTATTACCTTATACGAGAAGAGGGTTCGTCATTATTTTTGAAATAGACACTTGTAAGTTCTCACGAGGACCCACTATCTCGATATACTTGTTTCGATCGGGGTGAAGTTTCTCCTGAGAATAACGTCCTGTTTGGAATCAATCCAGTCTGACCAGTGGTCAGTCTGAGAATGAATAAAAAAAAATACGAGGTATCAGCATCAAAGGCATACTACGTATATGTATATATGTATATATACCTGAACACTCTGTGTCTTAGACAGTAGGAATGCCTAAGTAAAACTGGTAGGGGATGACGAGCCCTAGGAAAATGTCTAATTTCCCGGGAATCCCAGTGGGACCTTCCCCTATTGATTATAATATTTGCTCTTAAGGGATGGTTCTCGCGTAATTTCCTGAGAAAGGAGGAACCGGCGGGTTCGGTCTCCGACCGTTGGAAGTGCAGGGTGGCCACACGATGAATAATGACTCGGCGTAGTCGGCGAGAGTCCGCGTAGCCAATTTCGCAGGAGCCTCAGCAACCGGCGGAGCCTCCTTAAACTAATATTATAATCCAAACTGACATCGAGCCGCTAGACGGTTAAAACCCAAAACTGGAAACTCTTGTCCACGTAGTGCGGCAGCCAGTTTCTTTCGTCGATAACCCAACTGTACGAGAAGACTGTAAAACATATGCGGGGAGATGGTCGAGGGTTACGAGAGGCCAGCGACGTTATTCAGGTTGCGCAAAGAAACGTAACGAGGCTCGAGAATAATTTTGAGAGTATTTTTGCAAAGGCATCAGGAACGCAGCCTCCTTTCCTAGTATGCTAATAAAACGGATCTTATATGGGGAAGGCGCCATTTTGAATAATGCCGACCAATCAGAGCGACCGTGGCAAGGCGTCTTGGGGGTGCGAGGGGGTGTAAGCACTCCCGACTACGGAGCTCCAACACAAACTACCCTTATATTATACTGTACAGCCGGCCCCTTCCTACCGTCAGCCGCCCCCTTTCCAAACCGAAACCCACCACCCTCTCGTCCTTATATACCCTTATACGCCACCCGCCTCGACAACCCCCAACCCGCGAATTGCTCAAACATTTTCCATTACGAGATAACGTCCCGTTCGATCGGTATTATCGGCGTCGTTATTACGCCGATTATCTAGGAATCGCGATTGGCTACTTTATGGTTTACTGTACCGACAACCCTTTACTAGCCTATGAGAAAATTGACCCCAAGTATCCACTACGTTATTCCGTGATTTCATCCCTTAATAGTTACAAAGGAGGACCCACTGCTTATCGCTCGAACTATTTGCTTGTAAAATTTCAATCAGTCAACAATTGACCGAGCAAGTCGATCGATCCGAAAAGCACTGCAAAATTATTTACTATTGGCTCATTAATGGTACAATATTCATAACTGTGGTATCAGTAAATATCGATTGTCAATCAATATATTTCACTGTTTGATAAAAAAAAAGGTGCGTTCACTAGCATAAACAAAACGATGCTTTTACACTACAAATAGGATGTTTTGTATGCGAAAAAAAAAAAAAAAAACAAGTTACTGCCACGACTCATAGAAACCCACCCTTCCGAGTAAATACAGAGGGTAAGTAACTATTGAATTTCCGTACTAGATGTCTTGCAGGAGTAAACAGAGACTAATGATAGAGTTTTAAGGGTGCCTCGACGCCATTTTCCAAGAGACGTCGAGCACCCACGAGGAGGGTAGCAGAGGGGTGGGAGGGTGAGTGACGAGGAGACAGGTCGCTCCTCACAGTGTCTTAAGTCTTACGACGTAGCAGGCTTGGTACCCTGACAAGCGACGTTAATGTATGTATGAGATCCAAGAGCGAAGAGCCGCCCCCACAGTGGCAGCGTTTCATCCCCTTGGCATCCACCGAAGCAAGTCACCACCCTCGCGGCTCGAGGCCTGTATACGTATGTCTTGGGCTTCTAAGGGAAGCTGCATGATGAAATGAGAAACATGAGAGACCATACCCCCAAGACACGCTAAGACCGAATACCCACATTTCCTATGGGTGAAGACTACGTTCTCTAACTCGAAGGCAGCCGCCCGCCCCAAACCACCCAAGCTAGAGAACCAACCACCTACCCCACGACGCCAACCTCACCACCCCCAAGTTCCGTGTAATCAGCAGGGACGCCGACTGCTTTTCGAGGTTCGCGTGTATTTATGCACTCCTCCCTTTCTGAGACACTTGCCACCCTCGTATCCCCATACCCCACGTGCTTCCTTCCTTCCTTCCACCCTTGCGGTACCGTAGCGTCATTCTCGCGTCCCTTTAACCCTCTTCCACTTTACCACCATCTTCGCGCGCTACGCTTCCATCCGACTCTTCGCTATACACGGCATGTTGAAGATAGCTCAATGCTCTCATCCCTCTCTGGCATCTCTGTTTACGTCATGCGAGATATTTTGAATCGCTCCGCGGGGACTTGAGAAAGCAGATTTTCGAGATTGACGTTGGATTATGCCGACCCACTCTAATACGTTGGGCGAAATCGCTCTTGCTAATGCAATGTCTATGCTATGCTTTTTTCCCACTAGAAATACTCTAGATTTATTTGCAAAATCGATCTTTGGTGTCGTCACGTAATGTATTAAAGGATACAGATATTTTAACCTCGATATCGAGTCTCTGTGGTATCTGACATACAGTGATGAAATTCGGAAAAATACGTAAATTTCAAAAAGTAAATACACTGATACTGAAACATAAAACTAATTATTTGATTTTCTATAGTGTTATATTACTATAGTGTTGTATAGTTCGAAAGGGTTAAGGATGGTCGTCTAAAATACTTGCGAACGTATTCATTAGGATTTTTATTTTTTATATGCATCCCTGGTAGAAATTACATTATGAAAATTTGAGGGCCTGTCGGGGTCCTACCTAGGCCCATTGCTGACTCAATGGGGATCAAGGCCGGTCTTGAACACGCGAAAGAAAATTTCAAGTAAGGGTAGTATTTTTGAATCAGTATACGAACGTACAGTTAAGTATAAAATTTGTATACTTTATTTTTATACCAATATGACTATTACGTAAAAGTCAGAAGAAAGTAATATTTACGTCAAGCAACGAGAACGAGATACTTTCTTGAAAGATTAGCCAAAATATATAGCGCATGATTAAATTATTTCGGGATAAATTTTTTAATTTAAATTTAACATCCGTTTCCGGAAGCCAACTGATTCTTAAGCAGATAAAGAACGTCGATCCGCCAGGCATCGATGTCTCCGTTTAATTTTCGTGTTATAATCACGCCAGAAAAGCAAACAAGGGTTGGTCTCTGCAGTTGAGAAATTTTCGAGAGCAAAGAAGCGTCGCGACGCCACACGAGGCGTGGGAGGGTTCTGGAATCGGGGTAAGATGGAGGAAAATCGTTACTCACTAGTCGCGGGGAAGTCGAGGGTGTCGGCTTGGGGGTGGAGGCCTGCAGGCAGGAAGGGATGGGAGCCAGAGGATAGGATGTGGGCGAGAGCAACAAGGGGATAAAGGAAGGTATGAGATTCGCCGAGGAGAGAGGAGAGTGAAAGAGACAAGAGAAGGAGAGAGAGAGAGAGAGAGAGAGAGAGAGAGAGAGAGAGACAAAGAGAGAGCATAAGAGAGAATGCTTGGAGGGTGGCAAGACGATCCCGGGTAAAATGGCTAAAATACGTCGATATGAGAACAACGCCTCTCAGATGCTTTCCTACTCATTCAAGCTCACGCAGCCCATAGTTACTTATACAGCCAACCCTTAAAGAAAAAATTACCCCCGTCAAGATTAAAATAGAATTAAATACCCCGTTAAAAAATATTTTCAAGTTTCAATTCATCTAAAAGTACAACCACTGGCAAAAGCTTGTTCGATGTAATTATTAAATTTCGCTATATAGATTAAGGGTTGTTTTGACTTTTCTTTCTGTATTTTTTATTACAAAATATTATAGACAACGGTAATTAAAGGTCTATTGAAATCCTCAGAGTAATTTTCAATGCTACTTTCTCGGAACCAGTTTCGGCTCCTTTGACATGTTCGATCTTAGACGCGCGCACCACGCTAGGTTCAATTTAGATAATTAATGATAAGAGGCGGGTGTTCTCGGAAAAGGGTGGGTCTCTGACAGTTTCTCGGAGACGATGTAGTTGCCTTCTACCGTGAGGTCGGTCCCTGTTTTATCTATGAGGGTTGTTTTGAATGCCTCGCGAGCAGCGTAGCACGGCGCTCGCCAGTTTCTCGAGAACGCGATGCAAGATAACCCTGGAAATTGAATTGAATCTCCAGATGAATATCAAATCGAACAAACTCTCACGCTCGGCCAAACATACCGTAACGAGATGCGCCAATCAGACCTTTCCAATCGGAAACGAGTATCCGAGGTAGCGCTGGAAAATCACGAAATGCCATAAAACGTATTAAAAGTCCACGTGTCCATCGTACACATTCACTGTATGCAGTATAAACCGATTTTAATTAAAAAAAAAAAAATTGAAAAATTACGAGATACTGAAAGAAAAAAAAAATTTTTTTTTCTACCTTTGTACCGAAATTCATAATAGAAAAAAGTGTCACGGAGATTACGACTTATTAAAAATATTTCTTTCTCGAATTTTCTTTTCACGTCATTTTTTAAAACTTATTTTCTTCTTCGTTATCACATGACCGAACATCCTTCTGTCTTAAGACAGCCAACAAATCGTTACGCGTTTTCCGCACATTCAAGTCTATTCTTGGCTGAAAACTTGCACAGGCATCGGACACAAGTTCACCGAAGCCCCTAACGACTTAATTGTGCTCGACGCCTTCATAGAACTTAAGTTTCCACCAGTAAGACTTCGTGTTTGACAACAATACACATCGTTGCCTGTTGTTCTCATGATAATGTCATTAACTCGTACATGAGTTTACACGGGCAAGTGACGATTCGAAAGGCCGATAACCTCAAAGAAGCAGAAACCCATCGAACGAGCAAGTCAGAAAGTTTTTCTCTAATTTGTCAAATAAAAAAAAAAGAAATAAAAAAAGGATTTCTTTCAAAATCCACATTTTTCTTAAATAAATAGATTCATAGTCGCAACGATAATTTCGAAAATGAACGCTCTCGATATTTTTAAAGAATAATTCATTCCACTCTCAACCACCCTCGCAAATTCTTGCCGTCGGAAAATAACACCTACCACCACACACGGCTGCGTATTGTCGTTAAAAAAAAATAGTTTTAATTAAATTTAACAATTAAATGAAAATAAATATTTCGAATTTTTCTTTAATAATTCCAGCAATTCTCACTCAATCCGTTTCCGAAAATATGACAATTTTTTGGAAAATTAAACAATTCTTTTTTCAATTTACAATTATACAATTTATCCGACATACGCACTCCCGAGATACTAACAATCGAGTGAACCAGAAGTGATCGTCAGAGTTTCTCATACGAGCGTGTCAAAGGTCCTTAAAGGAGGTGGCAGGACGAGTTATCGCCTAAGCGAGTCATAGTGGTCAGTGACTGGTCAGAGTCCAGTCGATCCAGCAGGTTGCCAGAGCTATAAGGACTCGTCCTGTGGGAACGACAAGCTTACCCCATATATCTCTATGTAGCATAGTACCTAAAAGAAATCATCCACCCTTGCTCTCCTTATGCCCATCAAGGCTGGTCGTACGGACAGGTTTACCAAAATGAAAACTGGAAACTCCTTGGTCAGATCACACGGCCCGATACCCAATGCGTCAGTTTCAAATGCATCGCGTTCTTGCGAAGACGCATGTCGTCGCCTTGAAAATCGCGCACGACACGTGACAGCTCCAAGATTTCATACCAATGATAACCTGTTATCATCGGTTCATTTATTCGTCCAAATTGTGATTTTACGGGATTCCACGAGAATTCTCAACAATATCTGTGCAACCCCCTCAAATCTCTACGTTATCGGAGTGAGAGCCTCGTTAATGAAATATCAAATTCGTAGGGGTAGTTTATAATTTTTGTCCCTTCTTTTTCACGAACAATAAGTCCCATGGGATTTCATTCGTTGGCGCGTCGTGAAAACACCCTGCCGAGCGTAGAGCGCACCCCTTGTTTTAACGTTTTAATTGTTTCGTACTTATTCCGTGAGCGCAGTTACGTGGGTAGGTACACCGCGAGCATACCTACAGTGCTTGTTACGAAGGGATAGAAAAGTATAAATATACAGGCCGCTTAAAAAGTGCTTAAAACAGTGGCTGCACGCGTAACGAGGGGTAAAGTGAAAGTTTATCATAAAAGTGAAAGCAAAGCCGATACTATTTTACTCGTGAAATTATTGCGTAAAATGTTGCTCTGTCTCCTTAGCAACATACTACCGAAGGGATGAAATAGTTTCCATGGACATTAACGACCAACCCTCTTTGATAAAATAGAGAAAAAAAAATTATCTCGGAATTAAAACTCAAAATACGTGCAACCGATACTTGTACTAATAACGATCCAAATGAAAAGTCCAAATCTGTATTTCGAAAACTGATAAACACAAGGCATTGATTAAGCCAGACTACAAGACGACGATAAATCAAACTATTTCAGTAAAAGTACAAAATTTCATGAATGCATTTCCATGCAATAAGGAACCGACCAGGTAATTGGATGTCGATGGTGACGATAAAAGATCGTATAAGAATTTCCGAATACGATCAGTCTTCTTGGACCAAAGGACCAGAGTTTCCGAAGGAAGATTAGACAGGATACGGCCGTAGGTGAGGACGGTAAAGTTCATTTTGGAAAGGGCTGCTTTCTCAGATATATGGAAATTTCCTTAGCCCGTATTCAGAGGCGAGGCCAAGTAATATAAATTCAAATCAGCCCCTGTTTTCTCACACAACAAACTTGGAGGAAGTCCCGAGCTGGTCTCCGGTAGTTACTACCCCAAGGAACTAAGTACCCACCGACCCAACCAGTTACCACCCTCCTAATGAAGATATGTGACAGAACCACCCCCAAGCACCCACCGCCTGCACCCCACTACAGCCATTCCACGTACAAGACTCTCATGTATCACCAAGGATCGTCTGACGAGGCTTCGTCTTCTACGATCTTGAAACACGAGAGGAGAATTCGCACACGTGGTTCAAGGATTAGACATGAACGAGGGGATGACAAAATAAAAAATTCGCCACCCCCGTAATACCCGCCACGAATTTCGTAATCTTGCAAGGTGCTTAGCCGGTAGGATGGCGTGAGTCGAGGCACCCTTATAATATAATAATATAATACCGGAGAAGGTTCACTTATACGGAAGAGGTCGGGTGGGTTAGGGGCGGCAGAGGTAATGCAGGGGTTGCGCGGGGGAAGAAGAGGTCGGAAGAAAGGGCGAAGAGAGTGAGAGGTTGGGAGGAGGAGGAGGAGGAGGAGGGGGGGGGGGGCTGATGCAAAATGGCCGTCCACGTTAATGCCCTCTTAATATTTAGGGATCTTGTACGTCTACCATCCCCTGAACTCGCTACAACCCTCCTAAAATCCACTTTACTGCCCCATTACCGTAAAATATTCGAACGAACTGCTCCGCGACTCGACCAACGTGCCGATAATACTTCTGTATCCGCGCGACTCCCTTACTACGTTTACTTAAGAAAATGGCGGCTGTCGTGGTTGGCGCCCGAGACAAGCGCGTTAGGGTAAGTTCACGATGTGCAAAGCTGCTTGAGATTAGTAAAATTCGAAATTCGGGTAAAGGACCGCGCGACGTGGAGCACGACGTCGAGCATGGGTATTACGGGAGTTCTCAGGAGTCTGAAGTTGGCGAGTCTGGGTATGGGAATTAGGTAGGGGTTGTTAGAAAAGGGGGTTTGAGGAGCGAGCGTACCCTATCCTAGACCTCGTGGTGCCGGAGGTGGCATGAGAGAGAGTCTAAGGTAGATTATATTATTTCTCCGCCCCTGCCTGGCGCACGGAGCACCCGCCATTTTGTGAATGTTAAATCATTTATTGATCCAAGATGGTTACCCCCTCGGTCGCCTTCTCCTTCCAACACACCCCGAAGCCACCCTTGAAAACGCCCCCGCGAACCGCCGTCTGAAAGGGGCCTCCAAAGCCCAATCCTTATTCCGCGAAGCGAATTTATACCCTCCACATTCTACGAGAACAAACCGAATTTATGGCCGGTAAGGGTTTGCCACTCCCGTTTTAGTCCTCGCCATAGTCCCGATCCCTTTCGCCTAATTCAAAGATATCTCCCAACTCAAGATACCTGATCCTGAATTCGTAACGTCTTTGAATACGACCTAAAATAGCTCCCTCGGTGCTATTCGACCTCGCACTATTTGCCCAGCCCATAGGTCACCGCTAGCTCGTCCAGCTGATAGTAAATCCAGATCTAGATAAGGCATTATTTAATAAGAAACTTTCCATTAAACTAAGTACAGTGCCAAAAAGACCATCGTGATCTTAGCCCATGTCGCTCGTATCTCCTGCATCAACATTCATTCATCATTTTACTGATGCAGTAAATTCAGGTACAAGATTATTATAATTTTTTATCAGATACAATAGTATTGTCGTTTATGAAAAATTGCAATTGCCTTAACACTGATTTATTATAATAATCATAACAGCAACGTAGAATCACGAGTAAAACGTATGTGCAAAAAATTACAAAATTTTTCGTTTAAAGATCAATCAATCAAAATGTAAGATAACATTTTTATAGTTTGTGTATATCTATATACCAGCTACCACCTTCCGCATACTGGACACGACGATACCACGTGTTTTCATAATAGATTGATGCGAGTCAAAGGATAGAACATTTTTGTGCCCTCAATGTGTCCAAGTTCCATAAGGTAGAAGCAGTCGACCAAACGACCACTTTGCAACGTGTACAGTAATAATTATTTTCCCATCTTACAAGCACGTTGCGAGTTCTCCTATTTTTCAGTATCGTAATCCCAGGCGATGCCGCTCAGTGTACGTACAGTCGACCGGTGTACACACGCTGTGCAGGAAAGGGAAACGCGAGCCAGAATTAATGTCCCATAGACCGTAACTCGGTAATCCACGTTGCATTGGTGCGAGACACGTATTGCGATTTCCGTGAAATGGGACGAGATGAAGAGAGATGAATTAGAAATAAGAGAAATAAGACGTCCGATAATTGATGATACGAGAAAGAGTTTAAGAAACAACGAGAGCGCAGGCTCTGTCTCGGTCCAGGAAAAAGGCAATTTTTCGCGCGCAGAATCGTAAAAATCTCGCTACGCCGTAGAAAGGAGGGTCGCTGCCACGAGGAGAGAGGGTGGAATGAAGAGAAGGAGACTGGAAAAATAAAGGCGAGGTCAGTTCGTCGCGAGCCGCGGAAAAATTCGCGTTCCATCTAAACGGGAAAAGGCGCTTTGTGTATATCCGGTTGTGCATGTTTAATTCGAATGGGAGAGATCGATAAGAATTACGAGCGTAGTTTTGATTCGATAAAAACATCGATCGAAATATTTGACGACTAGGAAGTTACGATAGGATTTCCTTAATTACTGTAATTGCGAGATAATTTTGGATTTAAGAAAATTTTATAAAATCAACATATACGACACTCGTACGGCCATACTGCCTCGTAGAGAATTTGATATTGTCGATTAATAAGTCCGATGAGAATTTTTGAAATAGTATTTAGATATGAAATAAAAATGAATTTTTTTTTCAACGATAAAATATATTATAAATTCTTTTTATTTTCGTGAAATTCATAATACTGGTTATTATTATTTTTCGAGGCACGCGACTACACCGTGTCCCAATGAAATGTTACGACATGCACGATGAAAAATCTAGACGGAAAGAAAAAAAGTAGCCTGACTTAAGCATTGTGAATTTCGTAACTATTTTACGTGGAATTCGGGACCAGTGATGCTGCCGAGGACTCGAAATCTCGGTGGTCGTTGAAATTTCTGGGATGAATGCAACCCTTGGGGCAGCCCTCGAATTCCAGGCCTACGAATGACAGGTAAAGTGTCCAGAGAAGAAAACCTAGAAATCGCAAGAATATCAGTGCGTATAGTTTTCAAAATCCAGAACAAGCACCTACCGTGAACGTTGGCGATGCCAGAAGAATCTATGTTGAATTTTGGAAATGTAAAAAAAAAATCCATCCAATACGTGTTAAGGTGATTGGTAAATCCAAAATTATTTCATAATATCCACAAGCAAAGGTGACTGATAGAAATAATTTTTGTATCTGTGCACACGACGTTTACCTTCGTCCCGTATAAAATCTCACGCAGTGTCAAAAGCCAATGTAAAATTAACACTTTCGTAAAAATAATTTTCGCTCTACTCTAACGGCCCGATAATGTGATTGAAACCTCAAAATATTGCACAATTTGCGAAGCTCGTCAGTAAGCTGATTTAATGCGCGTAAGCTTGGCCCTTTCGAAATATTACTCGCTTTGATATATACATCCTGAAAGGATCTCGATCTGTTCTACAGTGTGCGAGTTGTCCAGGCAAAGCCTCAACTTCGAGATAAGCTATCGAGGCATCCGGGGAAAATGTAGGATTTCAATTTGAAGTTCTGAGATGAAGGGTGCGCCATACTTTGGAAGCCCCACCCCTCTCGAAGCTCCGACGGCGACTAGGGGTTGGGAATGATATAGGGGCGTCGCCGCCATTTTGAATTAGCCGTGCTTAGAGAGCAGGGGTAAAATTTTTATGAGACTTGTCACATAATGGTGTCCGACGAGCATTAAAGTTTTTACTCTTGTATGCAATAAATTTGCACCCACTTGTTTCGTTGGTATTGTTTTTTTTTTTTGTATCAGTTAAAAAGAATAATTAGGAGATAACGTGTCTACACGAATAAAATTGATAAGATTCACGAGACAATTTTTCCACATCTTTTTAATACGTTAATCATATTTCTTAACTGTGTATTTCGAGCATGTCTTGAAGAAATAAAATGTTAATTAATTACTTATGAATAATTTAAACTGTAGCTGTGTATTCGTTTACTTTTATAATAAATGCTATTGGCATGCACTATGGTACGACTTGAATTTTTTTTTGCGATCCTCGACAAAAACATTACTCACGTTTCGACGATATAAACGATATTTTTATAATTTTTAAGGTATAACGGAAATGGATGAATTTGAGACGAATTCTTTACACCGAAAGTCACTGATACTCATGTCGTTGAACACAAAGAAAAGAATTCAGATATCGAATAATTAGCGTCTGATCAAAAAGCATTTGCTAAATTACAGTGGCGACCTCTGCCCTGCTGACCATACCCTCGATCCAACAGTCTACTACCCTATCAACTTCCACGCACCACAGTCACTCCTAAAACGTTTGCAATACTAGCGCATAGATGGCGTACAAAGTTAATTCTACCATCGGTCGGTAAAACAGATTCCTATGATAAAATTCCAATTTGAACTGTCCCGTCGCTTCAAAATCCAATATCGTCCAATACCCACCCTAACATGTTTCATCCCCAATAAACTACATGAGCGTCCAAGTCCAGTCTGATTGCATCCCAAGTGAGACAGCATCATCCCCGTTGAAAAATATGTGAAGCGCAACTACTGCAACGAAAGTGCCTGTGGCTGCCGCAAGTGAGAGAACTCACTCTAAATTTGCCCACTAAGTAGGGAGCTCCCCAGGAAAAATCTATGGCCCAGCTTAAGGCAAGCTCCTAATTGCGCTCGGCGTTTCACGAGGTGGAACGTTCAAGTAATTCTTGTGCAGCGTGACCGAACCACGTACCAGTAGCCGGAAGTGGATGCGAGTGTGGAGGAAAAAGAAGAGGCGTAAAAGCAGGCACCTAAATTGCGAAGAGACTTAAGAGTAAGAGTAAAAGGCATGTAAAAGAGGCTGCACATATAAGGACAGTAGGCAAATGAGCCAAAAGACACGGGAGGATGTGCGAGATGTGATTCGCGGCGAAGGGAATGAAGGGAGGGGATTACCCGTCAGAGAAATTTATAATTTAACGAAGTTCCCGGTAGAGGCGATAATGGGCCATTGCTTTGGCCGGGACTTTTTCCTTTTTAAGTTTTAAATAGTTTCGCGGGAGTTTTAATTAGGAAATTCATCCCTGGCATCGTAGCCAGGGCTATTACTGGGCGAAGGCGGGAGGGGGTTCGTGAAGGGTGGGTGGGGTTGGGTGGAGTTTGATGGCGAGCGTGAGATGAAAACCAAAAATTCAGGATCGCAGGAGTCTGAGCTCACCCTGTCCTCATCCTTGAGATTCCACGAGGAAGAGTAAGAGGGGAATTCGCAGGATCTAAAAGGGGATGAACATAAGCAGCTTCATTGTATTCGGTGGCCAAGCATCGATCGTTGGACTTTTTGCTTTCCCCGCTTTGATACAGACTGGCTGCACCACCACATCCACCATCAACATCGAGTACTACCACCAGCATCCCCATTATTACGTCTAACAGAAGAGGCTGCAAGGAGCAAGTACCAGTCGGCAGCAGAAGCACTGCGAGCACTGGTAATACCATCCCCTACCACCTACAGGCAAGAAAACTCACCCCTACCAGATTTACTTTATTCTTATCCGAAATACTCTAAGGAGGGTGTACCCTCCCTCTTTCTTCAATTCTTTCATTCCCACTTTTACGTGTCGTCCCGTCTTTCTTTCACCCGATCGACCCACCCCCGAAGACTATAGGTGCGTATACAAGGGTTGGAAAAGCTGCGCCCCGAAAAGGACGAGGAGACGAGTAAAAAGCGCGAAAGAACCGAAAGTGGGGAGATATTTTCAAGGGATTTCTGGTGGGGATTGGCATTTTTAGGGGCTGATCTTAGCCACCCCCCATGCCCAGTGCTACCCCACTGCTTTTTACGACGAGCTGCCCACCCCGTCGCTCGCTTTTTACGACGGACTACAGTCTCACCCCACCCCTCACTTCTTTGCCTTCCTCGTTCTCATCCCCTTTGCTATTCTCCACTTTTTAGAATGGCATAAAAACGACGCACCCGTAAAACTCCACTCGGAGCTATGAAAGCCGAAGAGTCTTTACGGCTCCTTGAGAGTCGCGCGCAAAGCCCAACCCCTCACCCCACAGTCGATTCCATAGCCGCAACCTCAGTGCCTATTACGATCATCAGCGACATATATTACGTAAGGGGTAGTTTAAGGTAAATAGACAACTTCCAATATTCCAAATTACACAATATTTCTTTAATCACCTGCCTGATCCACGGGCGCTTGAATGAGAGACGCGGGACGCGGTACTGGGGAGGGTGAATCCGGAAATGAAAATGAAGTTCAGTCCTATTTTGCGTATCGACTGTATTGGTTCTCTCGGACGTGCGTACGTCGTATCGGCTCATAAATAATAAACAGAACGATTATGAAAATATGATTAATAGCTTGTTTTCTCGTTCCGCTCCAATTCTTACGCACGTCAGTCTCTCTTTAGGCGAAAACCCGTCAGAGCAATCTCGAAACCAATTTTCGAGGCCGATCGGGTGCGAAAGGGTGTTCCGAGAGAATTCGAAGCGACGGCATTAAACCCGTCCATTTTGCTTTGACGTGAAAAAAAAAAACAAAAAAACAAAAAAAAAGTAATTCAAAATAATAAAAAAAAGCAAAAGAAAAAGACTAAAAGACAAACCTTACCAAAAGGAAAGTACAAGAAACACATAGTTGAGATGACTTTTGTCGGAAAGAGCCAGCGCATCCGGTATTCATTTATTTTTATGTTAATAACCAACTCGGGGGTGTAGAAGAGAGTAAAGGGGTAGCGCTGTTTTCTTCCGTTGGCAGAAATGAAAATGTCCCCGCCACACAAGCATCGATTTGTCCCTTGCCTCTGTTATCACGACAGATATACAAAAAAAACGTACCGAGAATCGCGCATGCGCAGTGTAAATCTCAGTTACATATAAACAAGTCTATTAACATAAATATCGATAAAATCGTATCTCCTTATCAATTTCAAAAAATGGACAAAACTTTCCTAACCCGGACCAGTCCAGTACCGGTGCACGCTGGTCTAGTACTCTACACGATCTCCCTCTCGTTGTTTCGTTAGTTCCTTTATTTTCCAAACTCTTTTGTTCCTCCAGCGCGTCCACGGGACCGACAAGATTTCAAATGAACTTCCCCCCGAAGCTTCCGGTGAGAAGAAATATGCGAAAGAGAAGCAGTCTTTGTACACCCCTGCGCAGCGAGTGAGCCGTAGTGCTGATTAAGAATACGTTGAAAAATTCTGACCAAGGGTCGAACCTGGCAAAGGGTCGTCAGATCCCTCGATACCCCAAAACCCGTTTTAACAGTACGACAATTTTCAACCCCATACATGCAACCCCTAACCTTACCCTCGCCACACTGGCCCACTAGCATCCTCTGACTCTCCGTTAGAAAGGTTAACGGCCATCCGTACCAGCCACCACGCGAACCAATCAACCTGGCACAATGATAACCACTGAGACAAATAGCCAACCAATGCCAAATAACAATTTACGTATCCTGACCCACTCGATACTGCCTACGTTGTCGTACAATGTCTATCAAGAAGGACCTATTGCCGATACTACTCGGCTAGTTCGACACGCGCTAGAAAACAGCCAATACGACAGTCTCGAACCTGACGTCTACCTTAGAAACAATAGGTCTTCGAAATTTATGGTACAATTAAAAACTCGTCTTTATTATTTTCTGGACGAGCTTGCTGACGCTCTTCTTTTGTATTGTCTTCGAGGCTTGCCTTATGACGTCATAACTTATCTCCACTCAGCTCGACCCGGCATTGTACTACGGAAAACAATGTCAGAAAATCAGATCTTCCCACCTTGCGACGTTACGGCCAGCCATTCTACACCCTGTGCTTTATAATATATATATATATATATATATATATATTTATATTTAGTTAGTTAAATATTTAGGATACCGATATCGATCGCTTTTCATGAAAATCGCCTTAACGCTACTGGCTGGTCAATTTGTCAGGATGTGAGAATTGGGGACTTTCCAAACGACGTACGTATCGACCTCGCGGTATCACTGTCGTTATCGTGAAATTCACGCATTGGGAAAGTCTCATCAGTGGATAATCGAAAAGCTAAATGCGAGGAAAATTGCGATCGGGATTAATCGTGCGTGAAAATTGAAAAACTATTTCGATCCGCAATGAGGTCGAGGTCGTTCCTCTTGATCGACACGTGGCAAACTTGATCCCAGCATCCCAGTGACTTCTTCGACCCACCGTCCGTAAGTTTATCGACTGCATATTAGAAGAACATCTCGTTATTTATTACGTGTTATTTCGCAAATTGCTCGTAAGCGGAATTGACAGCAGGAGTAATAAACGAGAAAAAATATCTTTAACGTACCAAGCAGCCCGTTTAAATCTATCGTCTTTATCGTTGAAAGCGTAACGCCTGGAAATAAGATAAAGCATACAGATATACAATGCACATATATTAAACGCAGATATAAATATATCGATGATTCGCGTCCTAAAGCAATTTCCATGCATACGTATACTTGGTGTAAAATTGAGACTTTAAGAACCCGACTTAAAGTTAGAGCAATTTAATTATACTTAGAGAACCATAAAGGTACAACTCGCACCGAATTTTCGAAATTTTCAAACACAGTCGCAACAGACCATCCCCATGCGAAGGTCAACTATGGGGTAGAGAAAATGAAGGCAGATGGTCAAAGTCCTGCAGAGAGAAAAAAATCGGTACCTTTTCACGGGTTGGTCAACGTATTTGCATACCGGCCGAACGAGTTCTATGTGTTCTAACGTACGTAGGTAATACAATATTCTCTATGAGAGATTCCAGAGCCTATATAAGCATCGAGCCTCTGTCCATACACGCTGCCACACACGTTGGACATACCAGTGCCTTTGGTGCAATTTTACCAAACGGATCGTTCCATGCCGAGTGCAGATCGCGCGAGTGTCTCACGTGTGTACAGAGATTTAGGGCTTCGAATTTAATTAAACATAAATACATACACACAATTTCGTATATGACGACGTCTTAGTTATGACCGGACTAGACACGTGACCTACGGGTAATTGAAATCGTATGAAACCTTGACGTGTCTGTCGAGGATTTTACGAATGACGAATGCAGGTAAAAAGTGAAAAAGTGGGGAAAAACAATGAAAATAAGAAATATGTAAGACATCCGTTCCGCAAGCCATTACCCAGAATTCCCTTGGTTTTAACTGGAGATTGAGTCTGGATAGAACAAAAGGAAGTTACGATTTCGTACATACATTTTACATTACAACCCTCCTCGCCCACCCCTGCTTGCTTACTAAGTAGGAAGGTACGCTTCTCGTTCGCTCTCCACTTCATCCCTTACCTTAGCCTGGTGCTTCTTTTCTTTTCTTTCCTCTCCCATTGGCTTTCTGCCTTGCTGACGCAATAAAAACAACCACCCATTACTCGTCTACCACCCACGACCTGACATCCGATCGTAAGAGGGAAGAAAATTTGTAGGTAAACTGAAAAAAAAAATTTTTTCAAACAATATTAAATGCACGTGGATTTAGTCTTTTTTTTTTGGTTAATTGACGTTTGATGTAATTTTTTATTTTAATTTTCGGTCAGATTACAAAGTCTGTTTTTCTTGCGAAATATCAGCATGGTGGACGGTCAGACATTTTGCGAGTTCGGACAGCCATATTATTCCATCTGAGCGGTCCAAGAAGGGTGGTAACGAAGAGAGCGGGTGGCCTGCCGCCTCTTCAATTTCCCTTTAAAATATTCTCGGCCATTTTTCATCCCTCCTTGTCTTTCCCACTTCGCCTGTGCGCCCCTATAGCCGACAGACGGGGATGCCAAGACGGAGTAGGGGAAGACAATGGAAAAACTCCCGCCATCTTTAATTCCGTCCCGAGCCCCTGACTCCCTTAGGAACCGTGTAAAAAAAAAAACACGATCAATAAATTCTTCTTCGTTCTCTTACTTCGCGCTTCGAGCCGTTCGATTGTTCCAACCCCTCCTTTAAAACATCCCTTCCCGGAAGAATACACCCTTAGAGTTTACGGTTATCCAAACCGACTGAAACACTTCACGTCACAGATTTATGCAACTTATTTTGACAATTGCACTGTGCAATTTGACGTCTATGAAAATCTCAAGATTCTCATTTACTGTTAAGAGAAAACGTACGAGAAACTCAATGGCGACAATAATCGCTTAATCGAAGCACCTAAACTTTCCGATGGAGGAAGTGAGAAAAATTTATGGAGCAATCAGCTTAAGTAACTTTAACAAAATATTCTATGCTCAGTAGCAGTACTTAACGTTAAGACTATTAACTAATAAACGATATGAATATGATTACAGATATTGGCTATAAAGGTCTTATCGATTGAGAAAACTCTGGATAAGATAGCGACGGTCGTTAACTTACCGACCGGAACCCAGTATCGTCGATCTCTAATGATAATTTATGATAATTTAATTTAATAAAGATACAAATTTATAACGTCAAATTCGAACGTTTGTTTCCTATTAACCTCGAAGTTTAGTAAAAAAAAAAAACACTTAGCTGCCCTAATAATAATCAGGATATAGCAAAAATATTAAAATTAATAAAATATAACAACGCACATTTACGGTAAGCAAATTATATTCAATCATCATCCATTGGACGTGTCAGTCTCCACGAACATAGAACGAGTACAAGTAAAGTAAAATACGATGAAAAAATAAATTATTCGATTAAACAATTTCTCATAGCAAATAAAAATTCCGTATCCCCCTTTCTCAATGATCATAACAATATTGAACGTGCAAAAATACCTTTATCTGTACCGTCTATAAAAATGACAAATCTGCACATTTCTACTCCACCTGACCCTGCCGGTCAGAAACATACTAACGCTACGAAACAACGCTTACCGATGAGTATTCGTAACTCGAAGGCATCGATTTTACAGAAGCCGACACGTTCCAACGGCGCTGTCATCATATACCGTCTTTTCTCGTAGTTTCTCATTCTCATACTTTCTCACTCGTTCCTACCATAGATCAGTGTGTCATTCGTTGTCAGATATATGTATACACGTCTTGTCGTCAGATATATATATATATATATATCCTATCCTAGTGCAAATTCTTATCTGGCATTGTTCCGGGTGGGACAACACCGTGCAACCGAGTTGCCGACTAACGTTCAAAAATTAGTCGTGGCTGAGTCCATCGTGCGGAGAGTACAGTTACTTTGAGTTGAATAACCAAGAGAGCCTAGCGAAAAATAATCAAGCAGAGATCATTAAGAAATCGCACGGCATCAAATACCATGAGGAGACTGTTTATCGTTATTTGTATAACTTTAATGTCTAATGCAACGGAAGGTTCGTAATAATTTAATGACGCCTAAATAACCAAATATTGTGCAATATACGAAACACATAACGCAAGAATGGATCTATATAAAGAATCATAAAAAAAAACTGTGTCGTCATATAAGGCTATAAAGTATAATATGGTTTTATATTCACAGACATAGAATTCTGGCGAAACGTTGCTCGTGATGAACTCGAGGAATCTTTGACGTACAGATGGAACACAAACACGGCCAAAAATGTCATAGTATTCGTAGGTGATGGTATGAGTCCCGACACGATAACAGCTAGTAGAATTTACCATAGGGGCGAGGAGAGTTATCTCTCGTGGGAAAAATTTCCGCACATTGGTCTTCTGAAGGTAAATGAATTTATATAAAGATTGGATTTTTTAAATCATTGACTGCGCTTCTATCGTACAAGATTTAAGTAGGACTAAGCAATCACGTGCAAAAGTGCATGTCTTTCATTTGAGATGAATTTGTGAATATTTTTGTCAAATGGTGCAGCTGACCGGTTAGTCCCACTTAAATACTAAATATAGTCACCGACTACCTGTAGTCATAGTAATGGAAGAATACGCGTTGCACATGATTGAAAACGAAATCAATCATTCTCTAGTTAATCATACATAAGCCTACTGGATGATGATAATTTCTATCGTTAGACATACGACGTTAATAAGCAAGTTCCTGATTCTGCGTCGACTGCGACGGCATTGTTCAGCGGAGTTAAAACGAATTATGAAGTTGTCGGTTTGGACGCCAATGTACCATTGGCTGATTGCGAGTCAAGTCTGAACTCTACTTACCACGCGGACACAATTGTTAGCTGGGCCCAAGATGCTGGCAAAGCGACGGGTTAGTTACCGACAAGAAAGTTCAATCTCTCTAGTAAATAATATCACCACAGCGAATCTTTCTAGGTTTCGTTACCACCACAAGGGTGACACATGCAACCCCTGCAGCGCTTTATGCACATTGTCCTGATCGAAGATGGGAGTGCGAGGCTAGAGTGCCGGAAACGGCATCCAATTGTAAAGACATAGCAAGACAGTTGATCGAGAACGAGCCCGGGAAGAAAATAAATGTTAGTTAACAGAATTAAAGATACAATCGATCACTGTCATATCATCGAATTTTTCAGGTAATCATGGGAGGTGGAAGGCAAGTCCTGGTATCGAATACCACGGCTGGTACCAATGATCCTATAGACACTTGGGCCTGCTATAGTGAAGATGGAAGAAATTTGATAAGGGATTGGTCCTCCGACAAGGAATTATCAGGTGCCTCGTATGCAGTGGTGCAAAATAATAAAGAACTGAACGAGGTGGATGCCGAGAACACGGACTTTCTCTTAGGAATATTTTCCAATGGTCATTTATCCATGGATTATGCAAGGGACCAAAGTTCAGAAGGTCAACCGAGTCTCGAAGAGATGACTGTGGCAGCCCTTAAAATTCTACAGAAATCCAAAACCGGATATCTACTAGTGGTTAGATCCCACTGTTTAGGACATCCATTTCCCAGGAGCATCTCTCACCCAGATAATTATTTCAGGTTGAAGGAGGCCTCATCGATTATGCTCATCACAGAGGTCACGCTGCTCAGGCTCTTCAAGAAACTACAAGATTTTCAGACGCTATTAATACCACGTTGAGCATGATCGATACCACTGATACACTTGTCATTGTCACAAGCGATCATACGCATGCTTTGTCTTTCAATGGATATGGTGATAGAGGATCAAACATTCTTGGTGAGTATTAAATATATATATCAAGGCTCAAGGAATCACAATATTTATCTTATTACTGTTATATAGGTATCGCACAGAATTCTAGATATGATGGAATACCCTATACTACACTTAGCTACAGTACTGGTGGCCCTAACAATATAGCCTACGAGGTCGTTGATGGCGTAGCAGTGGCGAGGATAGATCCATCGTTATATAACACCAGTGATTTCACTTACAGTCAACAAGCTGCGATTATTTCCGATGAGGCTTATCACGGAGGTGGCGACGTAGCCATTTACGCTTTAGGTAGGTAAAGAGGGACACAGCAATATAAACAAACTAATGTAAAATTATATATTAGCTTAAATAATGGTTATCAACTGTTTGATTGACATGTAATGATCTCTTTAGGTCCCTATGCACATTTGTTTCATTCAACTCACGAGCAGAACTTCGTGGCTCAAGTTATTGCTTATGCTGCTAAAATCGGAGAATATAACAGTTCTGCTGCGCACGTGATAAAAATGAATCGCAGTATCTTGTATTTAATTATTACTGTGCTTCTAGTTCAGAGTAGTTGGTCTTTCATATAGAAAGAAACCAGATAAGTGGCACGTGGTGACATTAATCAATGAACCTTGACGAATCACGTGCTCCTCTAATGCCATTTAATGGATTTAAAAATTGTCAATAAAAGGAAAAAATAGTTGAGGATTAGTCGTAGTAATTGGGCCTGCTAGTTAGACTAAATATAATATATAATAGTCGATGTGTTACGTCACAATATTTTCTGCTTCTTTTGCGAAAATATTAAAGTTCAAATTATTCCACTTCGAAAAATAGTGATGCGATTGGCGTGTGTATTTTTATATATTTATTTACAAACAAGTATGATAAAACAGTGCTCAGTCTTATACTGCAGAAGAATTCTTTATTACTTCTCGTCAGTCGTAGCAATAAAAAAAAAATAAATGCAGAGAATTGACATTACTTTGAGAATATATTATGCTGATTAAGTGTTACTGTCCTTATGTTATTTAATAAGGGAATCTCTACTTTTTTTGTCTTGGCTATTATTTCTTTCTTGTGTAAAATAATTACTTGAATCGTTAAAATTATAAAAATTCATTAAAGTACTATGGTGTTTAGTTAAGGATATTAAAAACATCTGGCTACACTCTCCTGACGACCCGAACGCATATTTCCACTACTATAAAGGAACTTAACATGGAAAACCAAGAGGCAGGATACGAAAGTGATAACGACGCACTCCGACAGTATAATTACGGCTACTTTTAAACGGTCACGTAAACATTAAACTCTACAGAAAAGTTATCGGAGTCCGTTGTAAATGAGAATGTTGCCAGCTACGGCGTATATTGAAATATCACTGAGATTTCCTTTTCTGCTTTTGAAAACCTCCATCATGTACCATAATCATAAGAGATACATAGCCTAGACACATGAGTGCTGAGATCAGAAAAATAAAACCTGGAGTGTACTTGCCAAACATCATGAGACTGCAGAGTCCCACAAGCTGGAAGGCAAGCACCAGTAGAGCAAAGTAGACAGCCAGGATAAGCACAAGGGAAATACGTTTACGCTCCTGCTTTTCGAATTTGGTGAACTTTTGTGTTTTTGTTACCACAATTGAGGCTTCGAAGGTACCTGTGGTCGAAGTAGTCCGCGGAGAACGGATTGTCTGCAGAGCAGTCTGCTGCACACAATTGGTCAGGAAAAAGATTTGCTCAGTAATGGTTTTAAGCAGAAGATTGAAGTAGAGATTGACTTTTCGTGCGACTGGATGAGACTTTGAATTTCCAAAAGAGTAGAGGAGGTATGGAAACAGATTTAGATTCTGGCAACAATGACGAATCTTCTGCATGGACGAGTGTCGAAACAGTAATGGTGGACCACTGTAATTTCCATCTGCAACAGTGAATGAATCATATATTTAATTCCAATTTTAATGATACAGGCACTATATAAATATTTGTTTTTATAATTATCTATGCAGGCAGCTTTATTCACGATTCAAAATGAATATTCATAAAGTAATCTTTTATTGCATCATTCTATTTTTAGCAAAGTTATATCACACCCCACAAGCATTTTATTTAACTCTTTTTTATTCTAATTATCATTAGTCACCTTTGAACATGTCAGAAACACGACGAACTAGTGTTGGTCTCCTTCTTACAGCAACACTTGTCCCATTTGTATGCTTCGTAGGTACATCCATCCTGCTATTCTTCAATACTCTTGAGATGTTTTTGTATGTTCCGTAATAATTCAATGGTTGAACTTTGAAACGGCCAGAATACAGAGTGGTTGTAACACTTCCTGAAATTAAGTTATTTACTTATCTCTCTCTAGAAAAAATTATGTGAATTAACAATACTACTTCAATAGGAAAAATCTTTCACTTCAAAATTCCATCACCCAAACTCACATTCAAAGATGTCTGTCAGACATCTAGAAACACACTGAGGCCTTCAACCAAGTTTGTCAAGAATTCGATAGCTTTTAACCCAAGATTAGTACTGATGTCCCGTAATAAAAAAAAATATCATTCAAAAACCACTTCTCATTTGGTATGTTTCATGCATCATTGACACGGAGTAAGATTAAACAGACACTGATAAGAATCTAATGTAGTAGACACAACTATTTGGCATATATAAAAAAAAAAACAGAATTTAAAAAAAGCGCACAAAATGCAAAATCAAACTATACATAAAGTACAAGGTCTTATGACTGCTGCTCCCAGCAATCAGGTGTTAACGACACAACAAGGAATTCGTAACTGGCAAATTGCAATGACGCACATAAAACATATACATATATATTAAGTCAACGTAATAGGTTCCCCTAGTTTCGTTAATCATTATTGCTTATTAAACGATATTTATAAGTGTAATTAGAACGGAAACCAAACAATTGCCAAACTCTCTACCTCATGAGTAAAATGGACGACACACAAGAACTCAAAACATTGAAACAAATGATTTCACTCACCTTCGTATGAAATATACAAGAATTTATTTACAATGGCACGAAGCCCGGTTGGTCATAGAGGTTTTCCATAAAAGTGTTTTCACCTTCCTTTCTAACTATATTTTTTATAAAGATTGAACACTATAGGAAATTCACGAAATATGCCCATCCTTCGGTACGAACTTGGGGTTTTCTCTGTTGTTTCGTGAAAAGAAAATCAATCGCGTAATCTTATCACAAAATACGAAACTCGTTCCCTCACAAGAATCCAAACACAACTGAAGTATCGAAAACACTGTTCTTACACGCTATGAGACTATGGTCTCCCACGCGCACGAACCCTATAGCCTGACGAGCCTGATTGGCTGGAATCACAATACCGAGAAGAATTCAACCAATAAACCAAGGTGTTTGAAATAGTTGCCTTGAAGGAGAACCTGTAAACGCCTGAACGGTCACGTAGCAGCGCGGTTAATATTGAACAAAATATATCCATCTATTAAAACTGACAAATACTGGATAAATACAAGACCCTTGCCAAGATTATAGTCAACAGTGAAAAGGTTCGTATAACTCTGTACTTTGTCCCTTCGGTAAACTGCTGTCCCACAAATACGTTGTAAAAGTAAACGTACCCAAGCCTTCCAATGGAAACAAATGTGTTTCCAGGTTAAAAATATAAAATCCTTTGCAACTGAAATAAAACTGCAACATACAAAAAAAAACTTGTTCAGCCAGCCTTGGTATTATTATTCGTATCAATCTTACGCAATCGTCACAAATATTGTGCAGTTCTTTCTGTCAATACCTTATCGATATGAAATGTGTTACTTCATATACTACTATAGTGTAGTTATTTATTATTTTCATGTGACAATGAGATACATAAATAATGCGAATGAAAATTTCCTCTAGGATCCTAATCTCATTATCCTGAACCCATTTTAAATTGAATTCTCTGATTTCAAAACCTATATTGACTTACCGTACAAACGTACATATATCCATTAACCATAAATGAATTTCGTAGTCTAAAAATATAATAGAACCACTCGGAGTGAAATTGAAAACCCGTTATATGCACTCAGGTCTCAAAAATGATTTTACCAAAAAGACTCATTGCCTTGGCCCGTATTCATTTACTACAGAACCTCTGAACCGTTGCCAAATTGGCCGGTTCCCGCATTGACGACGACCTTAGGCAGGCATCAATGATTCGTCATCATAACCCAACACATTTTTATATCTAAGATTATAGTGTCCTAGTCTAGACATATTTTTAAACAAACCTGATAAGCAACAGAGATATACGTTCCATTTTGATAACACGCATCTTTATATAACATTCCGTTGAACCTCGACGCCTATGCAACTAGAAAATAAACCTCGACTATACAGTTAGAACCGCTGCACGTGGTACGTCAGTGCCGGATCGAATTTGTGGTCACGCACATGATGCGTGATCGGGACAGGCGGCAATCAGAAAATTGCTCTAGCACAGCAGTCCACATGTCTCCCCTCGTTCTCAAGTAAGCGATACGAAGATACTCGGCAAGAGTCAACAATCCGTTGAAACTAAAATCCACGTTTCATCAAGATATTCATAAGAATTATTTAACCGCCTATATTTCACAATAAATACGTAATTCGACGTTTAAATAATCCAAAAAATATTTCACCTTAAACCTCTGAATTCAGTAGCGCACTTGAGTACTCGACTTGATTTTTGTAAGTACATATGTAGTTATTCATGGGGATTCCCTTAGTTCTATTTCAAGCTTGAGAATTTTCCCTCTCCTCGAGCCAACGATTTCCCATCAGCCAACGAATAGTAATAAATCCGGTACACCAGACTACACTACAAAAATTTGGATAAAAAATAAATAGAAAGTGTATCAAGTTTTATGCATATACGATATATGAAATTTTATAAACATATACGTAATAATATAAATGCATGTGATGTTATTTATATATACGGTATTTCAAATTTAACATACAGCACGTTTTCATGATTCCATTGACACTACACTGACTGCGCGATAGTAATGCACTAACCCTGTGGAGCTGCGACCACCGAGACACAGCGTCGATTAAATATTTATAAACATTAATATTACTTTAATATACATTTCGCCATATTCGTACGAGCCCAGTAATTTTTCTAACCACAAATCTAATAGAAACAACGGATTTTTAACTTCAATCTACCAAGTTTTCAAAAACACTAATATTTTACATCCACTCTAAATTTACCAATATTTCTTTTACAGTGTCTGTTTCTTCACATTTTCTCGCATCTGTAGACTTTTATTTTTTTTTCTCAATGCCACGTGCTTACCACACCACCGTCATCGACCGACGGTAAAAACGTGGGTGGTTTAAGTGCGTCGGTGATTCTTGCTTAGACGTGGAAATTTCAGAAAGTTTCAGCATCTACGACGCATTTGCTCGAGCGCCTGACATTCTCCTTATCTACAGATATTTTATCCAATGCTGCCAAAACGGTGAGACGAATAAAACGTTAAAAATAATATTGCATCACGAATTGGTTAAATCTTTCGTTTTCGTCAGATATCTAATATACACGTTCAGTATAGTTTAGGCATATTGATAATCCAACAGCGAGGCAAATACAGTACGTACATTGCCTATAAAAGAAATACGGCCATGACTGCACCGCGCTGTATATAGTTTAGAGTGCGCGTGATGCTGTTGGAGCGCACGTTGTTTTCGGTCCAAAGAACGACTTTTTCTTTAGGCGCCTCCCCTTGGTATGCTCTACGTTCTTTTTTTTTCTTATACATTTCCTTTCCTTCTCTCACTTTTTCGTTTATTCCCATTCGTGATATTCTCGAAGCTATCGATTTCGTAACGTCTTCGAAGGTCTAGACGACCATGGGCAGGTTTCTGTAATGATTCTCACGTCCGGTTTTTCACGTAATTCGTGTATGTTGCTATAAATATTTTTAATTTTTACTTTTTGAAAGCAAAATCACAGCTACATAAGATGTGGTTTAATAATATAATATAATAATAATAATATAATAATAGAAGATATTAATAATAATAATAATAATAATAATAATAATAATAGATAAAATTATATAATAGTTCTCTCTTACATCCATACAGCAGGTATTAATTAATCCTAATGACCGTACAATTCTAATGCTAAATAGTACTACTGTATATACTATGTGTGTTTCATTTTGTAATGCGATCTAGGGGTAATCGTAATATAGTATTCAGTATCTAATCGCAGTAAGCCAACGTCCCGAGACTGTTTCGACGAAGACAAAAAAGAATGGTCGAAAAAGGAAAAAAAAAAAACGAATAAATCCCAAAACGAACGTCCTGCCGTTTTGCGCTGGTCGGATTTTATATTTTTGATCTTGGCACGGTCGCAGGACATTCGTAAGTGGCTCATCGAATGAGGTTGGGCCATTTGTCGAGCTTTACACATATACTCAGTACCTATTGTATCTCTTATATTTCTCATGCATACACAATCTACACGCTAAATAAATATGTTACAGATTATTTCTTCTTTTTATCTAAAAATTATGTTACTTCGTGTTTACTTCGTGGTATGGCACTCATATGGCTGCTAGCCTAGCCCCGTAGGTATACGATTTTCTATAAGCGCGATTGTCGCGCCCCTAGCGGCACAATGTTGTACGACGAATGGCAAACGCGTTTCTTTGTTTTTTTTTCTCCTACTGTCGTACCGCCGATATACCAATAACAGCTGACGAAAATGTTACACGTTCTTTAAACCTATAAAAGTCTATGCTCGTCGCGTTGTCTCCTGCACTTTATTATTATTATTTCTCTCGCCGAATAACGACGTACGAACGTCACCCGACGCCATGTGAAAACAGTAAACCAGTGGGCTAGGATGGATGACTATCAGTGTGTACTTCCTATGGAATGCTACTATTAAAATAAAACAATTAGACTATTCGTTCGTCTAGTTTTTAAAAGTGTCCTCTTAATTTTTTTTTCTTCCTCCTCAATCGGTACTCACTTTTCTGTTTCTTGTTTTCCTTTCGCTACCTGCGCACCCACGCAGATCACATATCTAATCGTGCGTTTCAGTGTACGTGCAAGCAAAAAGTCTAGCGGAGAAACGTCGTCTAAGAAAATTCGTGGCCACTAGTGCCAACGAATAAACAATGAAAATCGATTACGCTGACAGAATGCACGTACACAGCAAGGCGTGCTTAGATATTGGATTTGAGTGAGTTAACGCGCATAGCTAACAGTATACCATTCGTGTATGCGAAGGATGCGATCTCGGTGCAAAGTCGACGCGTTTACGTCATCGTCGTTTTTTAATATCGTCGTAAAGAAACGAAAAAACGTACGATGACGTTTATACGACGAATTTTTGTTTATTTAGATATTTTCGGCTATAAAGTCGCTTCTGTTAGTTTTCTTCTCTTTTCTTTTTTCCCTCCACTTAAGGCACTATAAAATGTATTAGTTTTACTTGTCGCTTCTTACGCTTTTCCTTCACTTTTATCTTTGTCCGTCGCTATGGTATGATATACGATTTTGCAATTTTCGAAAAACACTAGTTGGCTGTAAGTCACGTTTATGTGTCACTCTCTCTCTCTCTCTCTCCCACACTCATTCTCTCTCTCTTTCTCTGCATGTCCGTTGCACAACACTAAGGCACACGGTACTACAAATTGAAAGACCCTAAAGGCACCCTAGGCGCGTATCAGCGAGTTTTACATTATTTTCATCATTCATTAATAATACCTACGTGCTACTATATCGTCAAAAAAATATGCGCTGTATGTCTTTTCTAGTTTCTTTCGTATAAATACATAGCCGACCAACCTGACCTGAACCATCGATGAAGAGAAAGAAATAGCAAAAAAAAAGAAAAGTACAAAGATACGTGGGGTCTTGTCTCGTCTCGATGTAATCTCGTGAAATTCCATCGTAATTCTTTCGTTCGTCTTCTCCATCTCCGTCTCTCTCTCTCTCTATCTCGCAGTCTGACTCTCTCGTTCTGTCTTTCGGTTTCTTCCTTGCCATCTCTTATCGAGAGTTTGCCTTTTTCACTTTCGTCCTCTAAAGGAGGGGAGCGAGAATTAATACAGATCAAAAGTTTAACGTACGGATACCCACACAGCACAAAGCATTCGGATGCGCTTTGCGCTGCACGTGTAACCAGGGTGCTTGATAGTGATTCGATTAGGATGAATTTTGGGGCGTTGAAGAGGACATTACGACGGTGAGGGGCGCGAGGGGGATGGGGTGGGGGGTTATGATAAGTAAAGACACGAATGGATCACAGAAAAAAAAAAAAAAAGAAAAACACCAATCAATCCAAAACTATACACGGAACATGGGACTTGAGCATCCTCTAGGAATAAAGAAAGCACGGAGAAAGTTCTACCTTAGCAATTCGATTATACATACATATAATATACATAGATGTGACATACGTATGTATATATATATATACATATATATTAAAAAGAAATCTTTACCGATCCGTCATTTAGCGTTTTAATTTAGAGTATATATCTATATATATATTATCAATATACTTTTTTACATTTTGCTCGTTTCTTTTGTTTTTCTCATTCTTTTCCTTGTAACGTTCCTATCTCGATCATCTTTTAGATCCGACGTGTCGTTCTCCTAATTTTCATTTCGCTTTTAATTACACGTATCTCTCTCTCTCTGCCTGTCTCTATCTGGATCTCTCCTCGTCTCTCGCGTCGGCTTGCAGTCTTTTTATTAATGTTTCTCAATACTGTTTGTAATACGATTATAACGTACCGCCCGAACCGGTACGTTCGGGAAGTATATTCTTTAGTACGATTATAGTGACCACACATGGTTCGTGAATGGGGTATATATTGCATTACCTTTCTACATACGCGTTACGATTACCGCGCATTCACACCGACGCAAATGTCTCTCGGTCGGTGGCTGATTTTGTCTTTTATGTCGTCTCTTTCCTCTTCAACTCTCTCTGTCGCACACGGCCAACGATGATTCTTAGTTCTTCCACGGCAATACACATCGACCCGCAACCCCGCTCTCTATCTATACATATTTTTGTCCCTGTTTCTTTCGTTCGCATCCATATCGAATAGAGAGCCGAGAATCGCTCCCAGGAGTACGATTACAATCGTCTATCGATCCCGAGCTGCATCATCGGACCGGTTTTCATTATAGTTACATGTATATCCAACGGTTCGCGACTCGTTGCACGATATACTTTAAGCTACCTACGCGAATCTTAATGGATTCTGGACATACTCTTGACAGGTATACAATAATTCCGACGTGTTTCGATGGCTGGATACATATATATCTATATATATATCGATGATATATATACATATCTATTTATTAAATATTAGTTTGTCTTTTTTGCGTGCTAAAGCTATAGAGTCGTCTCTTATTGTCGTGGACGTCTTTTTTTTTTCGTCGTCCATTTTGTTTTTTATACACACTTTTTTTTCTCTCTCTCTCTCACGCACGCACGCACGCACGCACAGTCACACACGCAATCTCTCTTCTCGCAACTCTCTTTTGTCTTACATCGTCACACGAGAGGGAAACTCATTTTGTTTTGTTTCTTTATGTCTTTCAGGCATTTTAAGGAGGGCTTTGTGGGAATGTTACAGGGACACGGGGCTTGGATGGGACGAGTCTTTTAGGAGCCTCTACCGATCAGCATTGACGTATACAATGTATGAATATCTTGACAACGTTAACCGTCCATGTGTCGATATTTATGCGCAGACATCTGTGCAAGACCCAATACTGCGTATTGACACTGCAAGCAATGATAATGCGTCTGTTTGCCGGAGTGCTGACACTGCACGGCGCCGCAAGGTTGACTTGGCGTGAACTTCTGAAAACCAGCTGCGGCGATGCTGTCGAGTTTCGCGTGCTGCCGTCGATGTGCTACGACTTTGTTCGTATCGGTACAGACGAAGTCGCACTTTAGGCAATGAAAATGCGAGGCCTTGTTTTGCATCGAGCCTAAGGACGAGGTATAGGCGCACTGAGCTCTTCCACATGGCACGTTCGCCCTGTACTGCTGGAAGTCGCCACCCATTAGAGTGTCCAGCCTCTCGTGTCTCGCTGTGTGCTGGACGAATCGCGTCTTGTCGCAGAATGAGTATCCACAGTCTTGTCGCATACAGTGAAAGTGAGTTTGATGCTCCCGGTAACCGCAATGTGGATACCTGCAGTCCTCGTTGAATCTGAACCTGACGTAGCCCTCGGGTACTGGCTCATCCTTGAGCATACGCATCGAGTGGTGCAACCTCTGCTTCTTGGCCTCGGGTGAGTTTGAATCTGGTGGTGATAAGGAACGCTTGCCACCGATGTTCAGATTGGCTGCTAGGGACGCCAAGGGATTCTCATCCCGGGTGGGTGGTAGGAAATTTGCTGGCGGTAGACCTGGGGCGAACATTAGACCAGGACCACCCGCGTACATTCCACCATGCTGGAGGAACGGTGGTAGGGCCTGATTCATCAAGGCTATTTGTTGATTCATGGCGGCCATCACTGCTGGACTTGGAAAGTGGAAACCGTGACTGAGGTCCAACTCGAAACCGGATGGTATTGGAGATTGCTGTACGTTTTGCAGCACCCCCTGGGACATGGAACCATTCTCGTTGTTGTCCACCATTCCACCATTGTCTTCTCGATTACACTCACTAGGTTCTCTTTTAACATTTGGAACGCTCTGAATGGCCGAATCGCATCTTGAACTCTCGATCTTGACCTCCTTTCCAGATGTCCCTGAGGAACTGGTCTGCTGACTCATCGATAGACTCTGCTGCATTTGCCGCTGCATAGTCTGAAAGCTTTGGATGTTCTGCGCCATCTGTGCATTTTGCGCCATGAAGTCGTGCTTCTGCGAAAGCTGCGCCAGGTACTCGTGCTGAAGCTGCTGTCCGGGGTTCTGAGGTGGCAGCTCGTGCTGCTGCTGGCTCAGGATGGCTCCGGTCGAGTGCTTTGCGATGTGGGCCACCAATCTGTCCAGCTCGGAGAAGGCTTGATTGCAGGCGTTGCAGTGATAATGATTCTTGCGTTTGAGCTTGCAAAACGGTCGACTGCAACTCTGCTCTGGCCCGTAGAGAATGTGGGGCGAGGAACTCGTCGAGGGCAACACCTGGGTATCTGAAAAGGAGGAAGCTGTGTTCGATCAGCTGTTCGAAATTAGGGCGGATCGGGCGGTCACGTCTAATTTAAAGACAAAAATACGATGTTGTTTTCTAAGCACAAAACGTCAGACACGAACCTTGGTGCACGGAAGCTCGCATGGATAGCATGGCGCCCGGAAGTGCGGGTTCGCTCGGCGGTCCGCTGACCGGATAATAGGTGCCTGCCGCCCTCACCACTAGCAACAATCAACCAAACAACCAACACTTCAAATACCTCCCACTATTATGCGATACAACCACCGTAGAATGTAGATACGTCAAACGAAGGAACAAGAAGAGGTGAGAAGTCTAACAATAAGTATAACTATACGATTCTAGATGTCAATATGACGGGTGGTGGATTGTGATGTTGTGGCGGTGATGATGGTGGGTGCGACTACGTGCAAACATCATGCATTATAGTGTAAAGACGATCTTTAACAATTGCATAGCTATACCTGGGTACAGGTTTGTGTAACACGTCACAAGAGACATTGCACTCGATTGTCTTTTCATCAAGAGGTATAACAATGTCTATGCAATTGGTAAGAAACATCCCGAGTGAGGGTGTCGCGTGTGTTTTATGATATCTACCAAAAAAAAAAAAAAAAAAAAAACTGATCTAGGTATATCAAGAAAGATCAAAATGGACTTTGCTGATCCCGTCGGTTATCAACTTACCGGTTGTCTTATTAGCATCCGGACTGCCAATTTCCCTCTCCTTGTCGTCGATGAATGACCTGCTTTCGTCTAGGCTCTCATCAGGCTTCTCTATGAGGTCTGCAGGATTCTTCACCTGGATCCTGGGTTTAGTCTCTTGAATCGGTGTCTGGGTCTGACACGTCTGTGTCTCCTGAGTGGAAGATTCATGTCCCATGGATTCAAGAAATCCACCAGAGTGTTGTTTCTCATGCTGTGCCATTGTCGAGTATCTCACAAAAGAGTATCCGCAATTTGGTCTCGTACAGTGAAAATGACGATTGACACGATTACTATGACAGCCGGGTAATCGGCAATCGACCATCTTGTCGAAGAAAGCAAATCCTGGGAGGATGTCGACGTTATCGTGAAAGTCCTTGCTGTGCATGAGCAGCTGATCTGGTCTATCAGTCGAAAAATGACAGCGTGGCTGTGAGCAATGATGGTGCCTAGTGGATCTTAGAACGCAGGCAGGGTCAGGACAGCCTTCAGGATTGTAAGTAGAAAATCCTTCAGGTTCGCCCAAACTATTCGAGGGTGAGACACTACCATCCCTATCCTCCGTGATGGCATTAGGCGTCGTACACGGGGTGGGCTTTGGCAGTTTGAAGCTGGTGAATATAGCCTGAGGTGAGTCCTGAGTATGAGTGGTGGGGTCGCCACCCGACCAGATCTCTATGACGCGATTCTTAGGTGGTCTGCCACGTTTTCGCCTGAACATGGCGTCGATATTGGTCAGATGCGTCAGGGTGACGTCGGGCGATAACGCATGCGAGGACGAGGATAAGTTTAGCTGTCTACTGTATTCATGAATCTTATAGTGCTGAAGTCTTCTGAAAGGTTTGTCGGTCGCTAGAATAACCTCCCGACAATTCTCCCAATTACAATGATAATGTTTTTCTTTGTCAGCATAGGGACAGCTGTCTTCGCAACCACCTTCCTCGAAGTATGCATCTGTGATGCGTTCCTGAGTCTCGTGTTCACGCAAGTGCTCTCGCACTTCACGGGGATCCCTTAAGGTGGCTCCACAACGATCAAGACCACAGTGATGATGTTCCCTGCCCAAGTGACAAGGACAGTCTGCTGATGCTGGCGCCAGGTATGTCAGCTCAGCAGGTGTCAGTTGCTGTTCAACGACTATACCGAGGTTGGATGTACCAGGAGCGTTGGAGGTCGGTGCCGTGAGGTCCATGGCTAGGTCACTAGCACTTTGGAAGGAATCATCCATAGAATAGTAGGAGGGTGAGCCTCTACCCTCATTGGAGCTTTCTCCATTGAGACTCAAGGCTAAACTTTGTCCCGTGAGATCATCAGGTGCCCAGGAACCCGGTGGTCTTATCCCACCTACGGCACCAACTTGCTTGTACTTGCGATATGCCACTTCGGAGTCGTGCCGTTCGTGTTTGCGTTTATGAGAAAATAGCTGCCCGGATGAGTGCAGTACGTAGCTGCAATGTGGTCTGATGCAGTGGATGTGATTGCATACACGAGAAAAACGACATTTCTCGAAGGCACAGTCCTCCGACTTCATGAACTTTTTGAAGCCGTCGCGCGAGAGTTGCTCGTCCTTTATGTGATATGATTTATGCTTCTCTGAAAGAATACCAGAAATGGTAGAAAAAAAGAAACACGTTAGTTGGCCAAGTCGAGAATTAAGAGTCGAGTATAAAGATTAAATAAAGGATGCTTACCCATGTCGGCCTTGTTTTTAAAAGTGAACCGACAGCCAGTTCTTCTGCAATGAAAATGGGTGGTCCTCTGACCAGCAAAGGGACAGTGCTCAGCACCGCAACTTTCGGTAGCGCGAAATCGCTGAAAGCCTTCTTGTATGATTGCCGAGTCCTTTCGATGATAGTTAGCATGCATCTGAACGTCGGAAGTCGATATGTAAACCTTGTCGCAATTCTCATGGATGCAGTGGTAATGGGTTTGTTTTCTGTTGTGAGGACAGGCCCGACCGGGATGCCTCTCGGAGCAGTCGTCAGTCGGCGAATACCTCATGAAACCATGCTGCAAAGATTCGTCCCTCTTTTTGTGCCACTTGAAATGCCTGATCATCTCTTCCTTTTTCACAAACACCCTACCACTGCAGTCCAGACAATGAAAGTGCTCTCTGCAGCCGAGTTCCTTGCAGTACGAACTACCGCACTCCTGACCTGATGTGTACCTCCTCACGTATCGGGAGTAATCAATTATCGGCTGTGGCACGGGTGACTTTGTATTGCCAATAAGAGTCTCTGTTACCGGTGACATGCTCTGCCTGAGAAGAGCTGAAACATATAATAAGATACATTCGATTAAAAAACGATGAAGGCTTTGCGTAACAAGTCTGTTAAATACGAATTAGAAATGCAAATGACAACTCCCGGTATATTTCTTATAGTATTTTCGATTGGTCGAAATTTCTTGCGCCGAGTGCGCGGTGTAGATTTGTTGTGTGCAAGCCCTGCGTCGTGCGAGTAACATAGCGTGTACTCAGTAGGTAAGTCCAATCGCAGTCTAGTGTAATTCAGTGCATACGTAAAATTTGAATTAAATATAAGAAACTTTATATGAGCCTAACGATCTCGCTAACCAATACACGTATACTGCTATACCTTACATGCGGTGCAATGAGTCAAGTCAATCGAGAACACCATTAGAAATATGTGCGGTTGGTAAGATACCCTATGTCGGTAATTCAGCACACGAAGCAAGGAAGCGGATCTCCCCTTGATTTCTACTATACCGACAGTTACATTTTTCAAATGCCAGATGGCGCACGAATCAGACGTAAGAAAAACCGACATGGCCAAGCCAATTTCCGATACACATATCAAGAGTTATGAGCACACCGTTCGTCGACCCACGCTCGAGCATGCTAGTGGCCGAAAACTGGTTGGGCGCCGCGGTACGCGAAATAAAGGTAAGACGAAAAAAAGGAACAGACCGAGAGAAGAATGGAGCGAGCCAAACAAAAAAAAAAGATAACCAACCCGATCACAATACGCATATGCAAAAACAATGGTACTGTATAAGACGCCTCGGGCGTGGCGGTTCGAAAGCGGATAATATCGGGGCGCATGAAATTATCAAATTATCGCACTTGGAAAGCGTTTGGCAAATACAGTTCCCGTCACAATTCAGGCCCCCAATGTATTCCGAGGACCAACACACATCTTACCGACAGAGTTCACGTACGTATATTACCCATATCTAGAGTACAGCAAGAAAACGACCATCCTTTTCTCCATCAGCATAATCAGTAGGTCATTCAACGTGTAAAAGTACGCGAGTTCAGCAGAGACAATATAAATACACCATGGGGAAAACTCTTGATCGCTAGCGCAAATCGTGTTAATGCGTACACTCAGAATTTTCAGAGTCCACATGGAATACCCGTGCACGAGCAAGCATGTGAAACGACCGGCTGTGCTGTCGCCGATTCCGAGAAATATTTGCCGGCGTTTGAATGCGTTCAGAAACGAGTTTAAAAATTGTCGAATATTTCTTGAGCCGCGGCACGCCGCCGCGATCCTGGGCCCTCTGGGCCGTAAGACGAGGGCCCGTTCCGCGTTTCGTGCGCGCTTATACACGTGTACGCGCATACTATAGCGAATACACGTACGTGCGTCCACGAAGAGAAAGAGGAGAGCGCAAAACCAGCAGCAGGCCAGAGAGAGAGAGAGAGAGAGAGAATCATGCTGAGGAGAGACTCCCAGTGAAGAAAGGAAGGAAGAGTGGAGGAGGAAGGAGGATCTCGAGAGGATGAATCGTTATATACATATATACACTATATAAGGCGTATATATCCTGATGAAGGAACGCAGGGAAAGAGGATTCGGCGCGCATTATGCCTCGGCATTATATTCGTCGAGCCATACGGGACCTCCGAATATGCGGAGGGACACGAAGAACTCTTGCTCCTCTCTTTTTTTCATACCGACTTTTCCCTCTTGTTGCAGACCAAGGAACCAAGGGCGTGCCTCGTGCCAATGCGAGAAGCATCGACGCCTGAATATCTTATATTAACTGGCGATGAGGTTAGGAATTTCGTCGGGAGTGCATTGTGAGTCATGTTGTTGGTATTTACAATAATCCCATGGAATAATGACTTTTTCGAGATCCTGACAATCTTCCGTTTCTTTTCTTCTGCCACAAGGGACAAAAAAGAAAAGCGAGAAACGATCTAGGGTCATTAATAAAAGAAAGTGATTCGACAGAATAGAGGATTAAAGATGATAGCAGTGCGCAGTGGAGGAAACAGACTGAAAGTACAACAACAAAAAATGAGGATACAACGACAAGGAAAAAAAAAAAAAAAAAAAATTGATAATATAAGAAAGGATCGGAGAAATGCCACCCACGCTTGGTAAGGGCTGGCACAGGCACGATTTTAAATAAGAATACGAAAAAAAAAAAAAACGTGAGACGGCTTAAAGAGCAAATCTTAAAAATATGAGAAAGCCCCAAAGGACGACACGCACGCATAGACCTCTGGCCCTTTTGGCGTCCTCGGTCTCGCCCTCGCCCGTCTGGAACCCCCCCCCCCCCCCCCTCCCGTGCCCCTACCTTACGTGACCCCCGTGTGTGTTTCTCTAGTAGCTGCTGCCACCCCATCCTCCCCTCCTACCTTTGAGCTCGAACCCCTTTTATTCTAGGTTCTTAAAACTCGCAGCCCGGCAAAGGGGTTTAAAATTTTCAAAAAGCTGATCTGAAAAGGCCCCGTATTTCAAACGGGGTCTCTTTTTTATCATTTAATCCGTAAGGCTCGGCTGAATAACCCTTTATAACCGGCACGGCCGTTCTCGCACGCTATACTGCCCTATATGTACAAAATCGCCGACGCTGAATATGTCGTATTTGAAAATACACAGAGCTTTAATATCGCGTCTGCATGTACGTGCGTACGTGTTTGGATAATGACGAAGTGCGTGAGTGAGTGAGATGGACGATCCCATCGTCATCTCCTCGTCTCCCCTTACCCCGTTCGCCCCTCGTACCATGGGTCCGCACCAAGGGTCCATTGAACCTTCTTTTTTTTTTTTTTTCCTCAAGAGGGCCTAAATACCGAAAAATTCGTAACGGCCCGTTTCTCGATGGTCCTTGTCACAATATTGTTTCCGGAAAAACGGCTCCGGCAGCGCGCGAAACTCGGGCCAGATGCAATTTAATTTAATGACCCCAGCCGGTATTGACGAGTCCTTCGAGAAACAAGGACCCCTTTTTCCTTCCATTCGGCCCTCTTCATCTGGTATAACCATGGCCCCTGGTCCTTGGACAAACTTCGTGTATGCACACACGGACACGTAACATGCAGGCCCGAACCATCGAATTTCGCTTCGGGTACCACGAATTTGAATGCATTAATTTTTTTTTTTATTCTTTGTACACTTTTTCTTTCTTCTTACGTTACACGTTCCATTATTTTCGTGGCTCGACGTATACCTATATACGTGCACATAGAAATAACATATAGAAAATTTGCATAAAAAAATTGTAAAAAAATTTCGACAAATATTATACAAATTTCACGTTACACCGTACGCGTGCGAATGAGCCGATAGTCGCGCGAAAGAATTAATACGCCACAGGCCGAATTCCATTTGGGAATTGAAATTGATAAAGATAATGTGGATGAGAATCTTTGCTAAAATAGCCTGAAACGGTGCGATCGCCGTAGACACCTCCAAGCGTCTTCCCTCCGGGCAGACAGTAAACTATTCTAAGATGGTCGAGTGTCGCGGACTTATTGTCTCTCAGCGAGAGGAGAGTGCGCGCGTTATTTCTGTCAAAATTACGTTATGGTCGCCATTTTACCCAGTCCGCCGGTACAACGCTCGGTTGCGGAGAGTCGTTTAGCACCTTCTCCCTACGAAACGCGGGATGAATATCGCGCGACGAGAATAAACGTTTCGGGCGGCCACCGTTGGTTCTCTACGCGCTTACCGTATACCGGCGATCGCGGCGCGAACTCGCCGCTTTCTCATTATAATTAGTACACACGGCAGATTAGTAAACCTGGCGCATCGCGACGACAGATCTCACGTCGTATTTTCACCCAGCTTTGTCGATCGACGTAAGGAACAATGAATTGGTGGCAAAAAAAAAAAATTTTTTTTTTTCCACCAAAAATTATTACCCCACAACGATACGTTTTATATGTTAAAATAAACAGGGCGCCCCCCATTGGCGATTCTTATGCCGGGCATAGGCAATTAATTTCGATCGTGCCCAAAGGAGCCCGATGGTTTTACATGGACGGTAAAGAAGAAAGTACGTCAGGATTAGCTTGGTGGTAGAAGAATAAAAGGAGAGGGGGGGGGGGGGTACAGAAGGGATAGAGTATTAAGGGGGTGATACGTGAAGAGGGAAGGTCTGTGGCGGAGGGGGTGACTGAGTTTTAATCACGCGTGCCCCACCGTCGGTTCTCGTATGGATTTTTCGAGGCCCTACGCGATACTTAAAATGACCCAACCCCTCGCGTTACCCATGGCGCCCCCTTATTTCTCCACTAGGGAGCCTCACTCAACGTTAGTTTTTACGAGGGGTTCCCGTATGTAACATTAGCCGCGTAGCACAGAGCAATTCCTCCCGCCGCCAGCATCCTTGAAAATAAACAGAATCGAACCCTTTCTATAAATTCAAATAGAGTCCCGGCTGGAGCGCGAGAGAGTCTAGGGGTGGAGGGGGGGAGACCCCCCCCTCCCGTCCTCTTTGTTCGCCCACCGAATTCAGGGTGAATTGTTCCGAGGCTTTGTGGAAGCGACCGAATTTCACGTTGTGATCGAGCTGAAATATTGCGCCACGGATCGGCGATTTCCTGTCAAAACAGAAATCCGATTCCCGGTCGATGAAACACGGCGTGGAGCAGCAATGTATATTACGATGGAAGGAATCGAGAGGGTGTTAGAAAATTAGGATAAAATGGACAGATTGATCCAGCGGATGGGGGGATAAGCATATATAAGCCATGTCCAATATACATCTATATATACACATGTAATATATATATATATATACACAAGCGTACACAAAGATACGGAGAAAAAGTTTTTAAAGAGGATCAAGGCGTGCGATCGACACAGTCGCAATTGGGATGCTGACAATTGCACGTTGTTGCGAGCTCTTTGTCGAGCCTTCGAGTTCGCGCATTACGATCGGCTATTTTTCACCAGGCATTGGCAGCTTGGGTGATTTCGAAAGACCAAACGGTCGTGCGCGCGATTAAATTTAGAATATTTTTTAAATTTCTCCAATTCCGCTCGCATGATTTGGCAGCCGTGCTTTGCACTGCGGTATACCTCTCTCTCTCTCTCTACCTTCTTTGTCGTACTTCGATCTCAAACTCCCAGCATCACTCCACCACTGCCGGACCACGCTCTGTAGAGATCGCGATCTCTTTTACAAAACGATCTTCTTTCTTTATTACACCTCTTCCCTGTGTATGCTTCTCCCTCTCTCTCTCTCTCTCTCTCTCTATCTGTAGACTACGATCGTTCGCTCTAGTCCTTCTTCTTACTTCCACAGCTAGTGACACTTTTGGCCGTTTTGGCTTAGCCCAAAGCGCTAAAACAATCGGCGCTCTAGCCGTACGGCCAGCAGAACTCTTGAGCTTCCTATCTTCCTTTTTCTCCCTTTTCGTCAAGCGCGAAATAACAGATACCCGGAGCACCACCGCGCGCCACGAGCTCCCTTGTCTCTAAAGAGGACGAGCGAGCTAACTCGAATTGCTAGGAGCGAGAGCGACGGGACTACGTGAAACGTTAAGACGACTCGGGGTCACGAGCGTTACAGAAAAGGTTATACAAAGTGCGTTACCAAAAGATGATGGATAACGGTGAACTGAATTTTTATCATTTTTCACCGTGCAGCCTTTCGCGGCGTCCCGACAATAATTATCCTGGCACAACGTGTCGTATGGGGATAAATGAATCTTTGTACCTTTGTAGGTCTGAAACGCTAGATACTTTTGTCGCGTCTTTTATAACGTGCCGCTCGCTGTCTAAAGATCGGTATAGCAACGTTGCAGGAGTCGGAGTCTCGCAGTCCGAAATAGCAAACGCACAACCGGATATGAGTCTGGTGTAAAAGCGTCAATTCCCGTGTTTCTGCGTTAACGTGGACTGACGTCTTTTCAGCGGAAAGTTACAGACAGAAATTGTTAGTGCGCGTGGATAACGGGGTATGACGATGTCAGGGGGAAAGGAAGAGAGGGTGGGGGGGGGGGATAAAAAGGAAGGATAGTAAATAAAAATGGTGGACGGACGTTGCTCAAATGCAACGGATTCCTCGTTTCGAGGACGGCATGCGATTGCCAATAGTTTCCCGATCCGAACCGATCGGGGCCAGGCGGCCAACTACGTCGCGCCGTTCATTTCGCAATTTGCTTTTTGATCCGCGCACTTTTATTGCCAAACCCGTGCGCGGCCAGCCTGCTCCGAATTGCAGTTATTTGTAGGTGAACGAGAAGTTATCGGCGGATACGACCGGACGTCGATCGAACGTCCACCGGACGAGTCTAAGACGTGGCTGACCGACTCTGCAATCGTCAGTATCTTTTTTCCATAGTTTTTCTGAATGTCGAAAAAAAAAAAAAAAAAAAAAAACCCCATTACCCAACATCGTCCTGGGTAAAGAAACGTGCAAGAAACGTGGCAAAAGGTCAATTTATGACAAAGCAAAAAGAATGCCAAAAAACAAAAAAGCATCCACCAAGCAACAATAAGAGTTCGAGTCCCATCGCCAGAAACCAGATCTCTATTAATTAGCTGGCGCAGAGCGCGTTCGTTAATTTACTCCGTGGATTTTTTTAAGCGCCCAGGGAAAAAGAGCCGAATTCGCGAACCGATCTCGTCTCGCAATCCCGCTCTATTAATTAGCCCGGGACCCTTTTTCGCGTACTCGGCGTGCTTCCAGGAACGGGAGAAAAAGACTGCAAGCTCGCGTCGACTCGTGCGAGAGAGGAGAATATGGGGAAGAGGTAGGAGAAGGCAAAGGAGACGAAGAGGACTTAGAGGGAGGGAGAGGGGGGGGGGGGAGCAGAGATCCCGAACGTCCTCCTCTCCTCTCTCCGGACCATCCGTGTCTTCTTCTCTACTCCACCTTCTTCTCGGCCTTCGTTGGTTAATACGATACGGCTCTGCGTCACCCCCCCCCTCATTTCCCCTCCTCCTCCTCCTCCTCCTTCCCCTGATACCAGCCGCGACAGAAGCCGCGCGAGATTTTCTTCGGCAATCGCAGTTAATTAGCTCGATGCTCTCGAATCAATGTCGAGAATCGACGTCAATACGCTGGTACGACGCCGGACGTCGGCGATACTTTCGAACGAGAGCACGAACAGTGTTTCTTCATTATCCACGAGGCAGACGTTATTACCGTGTATATAACGTATGTCTTTATACGATTGATAGACTGGCCGCTATAACGTATCCAAGTGCAAAAAGTGTGTTGCGCTTTTATACGTATAAAATGTGTACACCATGTATATGTATATATAAGGTCGATACGAATCTTCGCGGATGCAAATTATAATCGAAAGGGAGGGAATTTCCAAGAATTCGTATTTACGAGACTCTTCGTAAGAAATGCCTATATATATATATACTGTACACACACTAAAGCAGGAATTCTCTTCTAGTACCACTAAATTAAGGATACCCGTATATGTACGTAATAGGAATAATTAGGTATAATAATAATATTATCAAGCGTGAAGTTCTTATTTGAAATGAAATTCATAGCGGCCATCGTGGTTGTATATACAGGAAAGCCAAGGAACGAAGAAAGACAAGGCAAGTCGAAGAGAACGGCGGGAACGACGGAAACGAGTCAAAGGGTGGCCGAGTGGCAAAACGAGACGGATTTTTGGAATCGCTGAGCATACGAGGATACTGACGGCGTGGTTTGAGCAGTGGCCGCGGTAGGTATACAGCGAAGTACGAGGAGATGCGCGGCGACGGGGCAGGGGGTGTCTAAGAAAAATTAGGACGGCATTCCGTCTCGAAAGAGACGTGTACGGGCATTCGGTGGGCGAGTATCCTTAATGCGAGCGACTGGCCATTGGCCCTCGATTCTCGAATGGCCGAAATTAATAAAAAGTTGAGGAACGATAAATTAAGCCTGGGCGAATGCGAGCGGCGAGAGCCGCACAACGGCGCGAAACCCGACCGCCGCGCCGCAGTCGCACACCGGCACAGTTCTGGCTGGCATCGCTCGGGCGATAATAAATTTCAAATATAAAATTTCGAATCGCGTTTCGTCGCTGGGATCGGCTTTTTACGAGAGTCCGTCCCATTGTCTGCCCCCGAAGGGCACGACGCATTTGCGAGCCCATTTCGAGTCCTTTTCTCCTTGCGTCGTCTAGAAGGCCCCCTTACCCCCACCCCAAAACCCATCGTCGTAAGATAATCGCACGAGCAAAACTGACCTATCGAGGAGACACCGATAAATTTTGTTCATTCTCGCCCACGCGCTCGAGTATTCGCCATTGTAAGGCAACGTTAAAAAAAGAGAGAAGACCAAATTCTCTGTCTTTCCTAACGACCCACGAAATCTACGGTAACATCGTAATGACTGTAGTACGTGTGTACGATCGTACCTAGTGCAAGATCAAAGTATACGCTACGTCACACGGTCCATTTACAGCATCGACATGTACACGTTGATATCCATACGCACTGGTACAGTACACGCGAGCAACTTATCTCCTATAGAAGTACGACGTTCGATGAGGTTAGGTTGGAACGGTATGTATTATGAGGGGATCGAGGGGAGGTTCAGCAAAGATCCCGTGTACATATGTTCGATGCATGAACACTAAACATTATACCCCCCCTGCGTCACATTAAAACTCCAAGCCCACATGCGCCGCCCACGCCACTACCTGTACACGCAACTTCATCACGTTTTGCAGCGCGGAGGATTAGCATCTGGAACTCGATCAATTTATTCCCTCGTGATAAGAGCCGCTCCTGACGAGTCCATGCGCAGGTATAATAACAATATATATATATACACACATACTGTACAAGTATCCAAGCTCGGTACGACTTTTGAAAAATTTTTTTTTTTTCAAAAGAACCCCGACGAATATGACGGTTACGGGTAACTATGGAAACAAAAGCCCAGCCTCCCGTCTGTACCCTACGTGTACCATAGTTTACGCACTAGGATATGAGAATACGCCCTGGGCATTTCTCGCTAATAGTATGTGTATACATATATGTATATATATGTATGTACATGGGCTCTGACACTATAGAGTGCAAGTTAGTTATTTATCGTGGCTCCTGTCCATGCTTTATTTGTTATTTACCAGCTTCCTTATCTATATAGCGTGAAGCAGGACTCGGTCCAGCCGACGTGAAGTCACCGGGCAGGTTGCGAACTGGTAGCGTTACAGTTAGGTTGGTAGAGGAGATGGGTAGGTATTTGGATAGAGGGAGAAAATGGGGAACAAGACAAGGAGGAGGGATGCTGCGATAAGGAGATTTCTCTTGCATCTCAATCCACTATTTTTCTCTCAACTATTTTCAACCCGCTTATACGTACTCTCGAGTTTCGTGTTTGCGTGGACGAAAAAAAAGCACTGATAAGTGACAATAAGTTAGGGACTCGCGAAATGCGATAAGTATTAATTAAAGGCACGAGGCGCGTGATAGCGATTACGAAAAGCATACGATTCTAGATATCATGTAAGGACGGTGTCTGTAAACTAGGGTTATGGCAATTATTTATGAGGTATAGTTAGATCGGCGAGATCAAGGGTCATTGGAATGGAAGATGACAATAAGCAGGTGGCACTGTGCTGCGAGGCAAATGCTCTTATAGATACGAGCGAGAGGAGGATAGCGTTATTGATGTTATTTGGTAAAAGCGAGACGTCGCTGGTGTAGTTGGCGAGTAATTAGAATTGGATGACGGTGGTGGGAGGGAGATGAGACGAGGGTTGGTAATGGCGTTGAATGAGGTAAAGAGAGCGAGAGAGAAAGTGAGAGCAGAGGAGAGAGAGAGAGAGAGAGAGAGAGATCGAGAAAGAGAATACGTTAAAGCAGCAACCAGCAACTACTCTAATTGGCCACTTTGTCCATTTATTCGATTTATTTAAATTATGGGACAATTGACAGTAGCATTCTATTTTTTAAATCTCCCCGGCCACTGGCTGATTGGGTGAGATTGGCGTGAGACACTGGCCCCACAGATTCCCCAGTTGTGGGCTTAATCAGCTTTGATTGCTGCCCGCTCGGCCCGAGCGCGGCACCATATTTTATTTTATTCCGTTTCGTCCATTGTGCGCCCACCCGAAATTGTGGGAATATCCATGAGAGCGACTCGAGTGCATCGTATGAAGGAACAGACACCACGTGTGTAGCCACTCTCACTATCTACGCGTCCCCCACTCTGTCCCTCTCCCTCTCTCCCGTGACATTTTGTATCTTTCTCTTTCTCTCGCTCGCTCTTCCCTTTTGTTCAATCGTCTTTCCTCTCTTTCTCCCCCTATGTGTATGCTGTGCATCATTCACTCCTACTTCTTCGCCAATCGTCAAGCCGCGCACTCCCACACGCCCTTGTGCGCACCCTTGTGTCCACCAAGAAATTCCATCAGACGCGCAACGCAGCATCCATCGACTGCCAAATCATCGAGACGTGCGAATTCCACTTGCTTTATTTTTCTTAAACGATCGCTTGTGTCTCCACTTTAATGCATCGAGCGACTGACCAATCAAACAATAACCCATCAATTTATTCTGATGGTGAAAACACTTCGAGGAATTTTAAAAATCTAGTAATCGTTAAACGAAGATAAAACAGAGCACAAATATGAGTCAAACGTACAATTACGAGAAAAAAAAAAAAAGACGACAACGTATTTTTAAGTTAACACTATGAGTTTCCCTTTCTTCCAGAGTCTGCGCTAAGAAGCCCCATATAAATAAGCATATCCCATAAATTGTCCCAAAGAAGCAAACAGGTTTCCCTAAATCAACAGATTCCACTCAAATACCCTAAAAGGAACAGTGTCAAGGCCCTTATTATCTGTGTATACAAAATGAGGTAAAAAACCAGCAAACACTTTTACTCGATGCTCCGTTAACCCCTGATCAGACCCTGCCCCCCCAAACGCAGCACTCATCCCATTTCCTTGATAATTCCCATAATGCTGTGGGCGGATATTCCAATAAAGGGGGAAGCCCCCGTGTCCGAAACACTGAAAGCTGAGAGAGAGAGAGAGAAGAGAAGAGACTTCCCTTGCTTTTCAGGCACGCTAGGCAGGAGCAGAGGAGCAAAGTAAGGGGAGTGACAAGCCGTGGCGAGAGGAAGAGAGGGAGGGGGGAGAGAGAGAGAGAGAAACACAGTAACTCGTCGCGCGTTGCAACTTTCAACGTCGTTCATTCTCATCGGTTCGTCCCAGCGACGGATACTTCAATTTCATTTAAATCTCATTTCAATCCCAACGTTACGAGGAGGAAATAGTCACTCACCGGAAACCTTCGGGTCAGCTGCCTCCGCCGTCATCGCCGCTAGACTCGCTATTGTCGGTGGCACCTAAAAGAAATACATTACGTGTACAATGCACCTTATTCAGGAGGGTCAGTGGACTCAGGGGATGCAGGGTGTAGGTTACGAGAAGTTCGAGTCGACAAAGTTAAGGAGGTTACGAAGGGGGTCGGTGACGTGTGGCGGTAAATACGAGCGACAGATCGGACCAGTCTGAGATGAATGCGAAAAGACAAGGTGGTAAGGTGATGGACGTTAAACAATCAGCGAAAGACTCGGGTTCGTCGCGAAACAATACCGTACGTGGGAAAAACGAAGTGTCGCGCAATGTTATAACGTGAAAAAAAAGAAAAAAAAAAAAAACGAAATGTTGATAAGCGCAAGGAAGGCAACGACCGTTTTCTCATTTCCTCAAAGTGGAATTAAGCCCGAGGAGGAGACACGGGGACTAATGACCTTGCTTGGGCGGCTCGGTACAATGGCTTCGAATTCAAATGATTTCCGGCATAATCATTCCGATTAATTAAAAAATGAGAATAATTACAGTGCGTATGCTAATTGGATCGTTTCGTGGGCAGAACGGTAGGAGGCGAGGCCGGTAACCGTGCGCAGGCATCGATATAGCATAACTCGAGGTGTCAGGGTAGGAAGGGTGGGATATCAACGGGATGGAAATAAAATTGAAGTCGTGGAAGAGACACGCGAGGAGAAACGAGAGAACGAATAAGAGAAGAAGAGCGACAGGCCGAGTAGAAGAATAATAGTAGAGCAGACTGGTTGGTAGTAGCGTAGTAAGGCTAATGGGCTGAGCTAGTAGTAATAGTATCGAGTAGTAAAGGGAGCGCAGGGGAGGCGAGGAAAGCGCGCGGAGAAACGAAGTGAAAGAAAAAGAGGCGTAGGCAGATGAGAATGAGGAAAGAAAGAAAAAAGAGAGAGACGATCTGATTTTGAATGTGATTGCGAGAGGAGGCCGGAAGCCCCGCGGAGCTACAAATTATTCGAATCCTCTACGATTTCCGAAGCCCTAGCTGCGATCCGATCCGCGACGCTGAATTTAAAGTAGTTGCCACATATCGGCCTCGACACTCGCCATTCCCTTCCCCTCTAGCCCCTCAATTCGCAGCCTCCGCCATTAGCCAGTCTCTTCGTTCTCTGTCCCTGTTATTCCTTCTCTCTCTCTCTCTCTCTCTTTGTCTCGCTAACTCAATCATTCGTTTAGTCTCCCTATCTATTTGTCCGCCAGCATCGAACTTGATCTCGAATCACGAATCTCGATCCAATTCCGCGAGTCACGCGGATCCACTTCGTTTCCCGGATCGCTGCCGAAACCGTTACTCTTCCAGATCTCCCGATCGCGATTCACGATGTCACGGGTCAGGAGCATCCTGATCCCCATTAAGTTACCCAATAGCCATCTCGCGGATGCAAAGAAAGGATACGAATAAAAACAAGAGAAAAAGTATCATTCGAATTTCTTACAAGGAGTTGGTACCTGCCTGTGCCATTATCCGCAGTCCAATAGGCCATTTCGAATTATTTAATATAGCAAATAGATACCGCGAGCAATGTGTACCAGTATGCATATGATATATGTACGTAGAGATTCATACGTATATGTATACATATATATCTCCCCACACGAAACTTAGGGACTGGTAGATACGAGAAGGAGGAACTACCAGAGTCAAAAGGAGATACTGCCACACGTTTATGAGGATGGTAGTCGAGAAAGCAAGTAAGAAGGAAATAATAAGTGAGTACGGGTAAAGGGAGTGAGAGAGAGAGAGAGAGAGAGAGAGAGAAGCAAGGAGGAGTATTCGGAGGATATACGTGCGATAGAGAGAGACGTATATAGAGGAGGGGATCCCGTGGAGGGAAGACGCGCGGCAAGGGAGGGCAACCGAGAGTATAGAGGTATATGAGAAAACAATAGAGCTGATTTGCAAACAATAGAATAACGTTAAGAGTCAAGTATTATACGCTGTTGTTACTTCTTGTGCCATAACGCCGGAGAGCATATGCCCATTAATATTCAAAGGCGAAATAATGTAAACGACACGAAAAAAAATCGGTGGAATAATTTGAATTTTCTCCGTATGAATTCTACGCCAGGGATATATGGGCATTGATACGCCGTAGCTTCGAGCACCGTACCGACGCGCTTTTCCTATACGTAATTTTGCACGTTTTACGACCTAGGGAAGAGGTCGGTGGTGGAGGGGGGGGGGGGGATTATGGTTAAGGCACGTCATACGGAATTTCGCGGGACGCGCAAATTCCATCGGGAAAGATCGTGTATCGTCGGAGATCGCCCGCTGATACCGGGACACACGATACCAAAAGTTCTGTGCTCCGCGGCCACGCGCTCGCGTTATCACGAAACGAGAGTCTCGTGGACGTAAGAAATTCGCAACCTATCAAACATGCAGGCGATACACGATCCGACCATTGCCAAGCCGTTCGCTCGCGCGCTTAAGTGCCGGCTGTTAAATTTTAATTCGCCACGAACGATTAACGACGAAACAATGGACCGTTCTTGGAATTTCTGTTTGCGGATAGGTCGCGTTTCTTTTTTTTTTTTTTTTCGTTCCCCCCTTCATCCCTGCTTTTTCGTCCCTCGTCCCGATCCAAGCGAAAATCGTGAGTAGATTATGAAGTGCATTATGGTCGAGCGTGTTTACTTTTTTTTTTTTTTTTTTGAATATTTTTCTTTGCCACTGTCGATGTTTCGAGGCTTTTTTACGAATTTACTAAATGACTCTTCCTACCCGTCGCGCTTACTGCTGGTCGTACTTAACAAGGAACTCACCCTGGCCTCGTCGTTCTCGTCCCTGCGAACGTTCTGGAAGAGAACACTGCCCATTTGCGCCTGCAAGTTTTGCTGCAGAAGCTGAGCGAGCTGGGGATTTTGCGTGAGGATCGCAGGATTCTGCTGTAGGAGTTGGGCCAGTGCTGGATTCTGTACGAGTATCTGACTGAGGGGCGAATTCGCAAGTGTTTGCAGGGGGTTGGCCAGACTCGGGGAACCCGCGTTCGACGTCTGACTCGATTGCGAGAGATTCGCTGGAGGATTTTGCCTAGGTGGACTCTGCGGCGTGTGCGGCGGCGTCGGTGGACTTCCTGGTGCCGTAGACGAGGCGTCGCTGACCTTTCCTGAAAGAATGAAAAAATACCCAGTCGAATAAGCCGAGTTCAACCGTTCATTAGCCACGTGTAATTCGTTGTATAATCGCAGCGGATCCAATGCATTATTCTCGGCATTACGTGTGATAATGCGTCGTGTAAATTTTGTATACGAAAAGTCACGAGTCGATGAAAAAAAATTAAGTCTTTTTTTTTTTTCTTCAGGAATCGCCTTTAACGTTATCGACATCAATTTTAATAACCAAGTAAATTTTCCATTATATTTATACGCCGTATTTTCACCTTTCTTCCGAGTCCAATTATTTACTACTACGTTACCCGTGGTTGCGAACAATTTTTTTTTTTCTCGCGATTTCACTTTTAACCAAACAACACGTACAGATACTGCGCATTGTAATGGCTAAGTTGATATCCGTCGAATAAAGCTGACTTCATGGCGCACCTGTTTCTTGACCCTCGTATTTCACTTTTAATCTGCCACCAACCGAAGGAAAGAGTTTTCATTATCGCCCGAGTAAACGGCGTGTCAACTGTACGCGAATTTTATTTGCACGGGCGAGTTCGCAACTATCGCAAAATTTCGCGATAAATCGCGAGCACATTCGCGCCTTTCAAGCATTTGCCCGCGTCGCCTCGAAGTTTCGCAGACTCGCCTTTGCAGCATTGCAAAGTCCCTCGTTATCGTGTAAATTCGATCGCGTTATCCGTGACGAATTTGCACTGTCGATAAGTTCGCAAATCACTTTTTTTTTCTGCATTGCCAACCGATCGTTTTCACCAAAAAAAAAAAAGAAATAGAAAAAAATAAACGACTTCACGGATAATGCCATTATTATTATTATTATTATTATTGTCCATCTATACACTTTATTTCATTTTCGTTTCTCGCTCGCGAATTTATTTTATCCAGAATCGTATCGACGGGCGAGCGCCGCCATTTTTTCTCGCCAGGAAATATAGACGAGCGACAAATTGCGTTTATCGTTGCTGGACATTGTTATTAACGAACCGACTAATAATCGTCAGTTGGCAATCCGCCCAAAGTCAGTTAAGTGTCCATGAATATTTATATGCATTGGATTACACATATGTTAATGTTAGTCATGTATGCTTTTTCTTTTCGTGTTAAACAAAAAAAAAATGCCAATTTCACTTAATTTACCCATACTCCAATCGTCAAGAGTTCCACGGAGCGTTCCTTGCCACGAACACGGCAAGACTGACTTTGACTCGTATATTCCAAGATTTTGGAAAGCCCAATTTCCAGAGAGTGGGGAGTCTTGATTTTAGGATCCCACGAAGTAGAGTCTCTCATTGGCTCGGCACAACCCCCTAGTGGGGATGAGGATATAGGGGAATAAAAAAGTGACACAGGCTTACGGGGCGCCAAGATGAAAAAACCCAGAGGGTAAACTTTCTTTTGGGGTAGTTTCGTGAAATTGAGACGTTTCTAAGTTAAAACCTCGTAATTGCTTTTTTCCTGACTTATGGCCATACACGTTAGATATACGTATGTGAAAAAAGGAACATATGAATCATCACCACAGATATGTACAAAGTGCCTATAATATTTTAAGTCGCACATTCAATATGAGGGCGTAGTGTTTTTTTTCGAAACTCCCATTAAGCACGGGCATTAATTAAGGATCGGCTGATAAATTGAGATACGAAATGTTTTAGCTGTTAAACGATAGTCGCCATAGAAATTGTATTCCCAGGGATCTGTTAAAAAATGATAAGTGGGTAAAGCAAAATCATTGGACGAAAAAAAAAAAAAAAACAGAAGGAAACTGAACTGTAAAATCGAAGATTCACACACGAGACACAGGTACGATTTCCCCCTAAAGGGCTTTAAAAAAATCGGTTGGCATCAAAAACTACACCCTTGGATCCCATTGAATTTTGCGATATGTATAAGCGATAAACCAACACGTCCTACGTACGGTGGTGTCCTTTAATATCCCCCAAAAGGATTCAAGAATCCGGGATACAGGATCCAGGATCCAGGATTGAAGGTTCAGGTAGATAGATATCCATATAAGCATAAGACGGTCCATGAGAACGTCAAGGTCTAGACTCTTACCTGAACCCCATTGATCGGGTTCATCGGTGTGGTGGGACAACCAGAAGGAGAAAAAAAAAAAATTGGGTCTAAAAATTGAGGCCCAGGAAGGGCTTAAGGGCCCGAAGGGATCAGCGACCCCCAGAGGACAGGGTTGCGCAGTAGATCGATGACATCGACAAGAAATGACGGGAAAAACCCATGTACGAAATTTTTCCATGCCTCCCCGTAACTTTTCCCTCAGCATCCCCCTAACGTGGGTAGAGGCGCACCCAGATTGATGACATTAGCAAAAATTGTCGGGACCTCATCGGGGTCCTATTTTTCATTTTTCCTCAAAAATTCTCGCGACTGATCGATGATATTGCGAGATAGAAAAAAAAAAAGAAAAAAAAAATCATTCCATCAACCCCGTTACGCTTTTTCATTTTTTTCTCGTAATTTTCTTCCCCCATATGCATCGCACATTCGAAAGTTTTCGCGGGCGATCGATCGGCCACGTAGCAGCCATTACCCGTAGCTAATAAATAACGCGAAAGCCTCGCGCCCTAAGTTCCCTCTTGAGCACCGGTCGATGATCTTGCTGCGGCTGAAACGACTGCACATGCAAGACCGGGCGAAAGAGCACATGCAGTGGGAAGACACGGGCGCGCAGTTGCGACGAATAAATATTCATGCGAGTAACTCCCGCAACGTGTGCATTGCGTGTATGTATGTACATACGAGTAAGCGTACGTAAACCCATGTAATTACTCGTGTCGGCGAGTAGTGTCGATGCGAGCGGGGCGGGTCGCGACGATTGGCTTGGTGCGAGAGAGTGAGAGAGTGGACGAGGAGGTAAAGGAAGAGAGCGCGAGGGAATGAGAGGGAAAAACGAAAGAATGAAGAAGAGCGAGCGAGAGAGGCCTGGAGGAGAGAAGGTTGAGAGAATGAAGGAACGAAGGAAAGAGAGGACGAGGATATACATGACCAGAGGGCAGAAATGAAGTAAAAGGGCCAAGGGACTAAAGGGGTAGGAGGAGACGGAGAAATCGTAGGGGGCTAAATCGACTCGATTTTTTAGGTCCTAGTACGAAACGTCCTGCGCCACGGGAGGGCTGTGTTTCTTCTCGTTTTGAAACGTTTCGGTCGATCCGTGACCCTGGGCCCACTCGATCATTATCCGGGAATCCGGGGCTGACTTTCGAATTTTTAATTTCAAAATCGTGTTCGTCTTTTCCTTTTCTTACGCGGCGCGCCGGGATTGTTCGGCGCGCTCCATTAATAATAATTAAGATAACGAACGACTCACGATTTTTCAAGAACGTGGAGGTGAAGAACTGGTTTCTTTTCGGGTCTTCGCCTCGTCAGACGCACAAATACTGTGCGGGTCCGAAATATCGTCGAAGCGATATAAAATTTCAAATACTTTCGCTACCCCGTAGCGAGAAGAGACAATGAATATCGTACCTGATAACACGTGTCGATTGGGATTCGCGCTGATTTACGTAAAAATCTATAGAAATTCTTCAGGGTCTTTAATGTGCCTTACATTGGCTGTATTGACGTGCGAGTTGGTAGGCGTCAGGAACGTCTTTTATGAGAGCCATTTTTATGGGCTACTTAGGACAGACAAGGGAGCGTCTCGGGGTCGAATTTCAAAATTTGCAGGGAAATCGGTTAACCCCGAGTCGGGGTGCCAGAGAGTGTAGGGTTCCGATTTTTCTCACACGTTAAATCGAGCGTAGTGCCCTGAACGGCTTCCTCCTGTTCATCATCATCCCTTCCGGATAGTCGCAGGTAGCTGGTTGCAGTTTTTACCTGCACGCGCTGCACGATTGAGGGAAGCATGAAAAAATAAGAAAAAAAGAAAAACGGGAAAAAACGGAAGATTACGCGAAGGAACCCCCCTAGGAGAAGGGTGGCGATGACGGCGATGGTAGTAGCTGCAGTGTGTAGAAAGGTGAAGAGGGATGAAAAAAGAGGGGTGAGAGCAGTGGGTTAGTACGGTGGAAAAAAAAAACAGCAAAGTCCCCGGGGCTAGAATAGGGGTAAAAGTGAGTTAATAGTCGGTAAAACGGTATTCACCCTGTGACCCGAGGGTTACGTACTTTTTTTTTTTTTTTTTTTCATTTTTTTTTCCACGCTTCTTCCAGTCAACCCGGAAGGGTCGCGGAAGGAATGGGAAGCCAGTGCAGGCAGAAATTGAAGAAGGGATGAGAGAATATACCTACAACCACCTAAGAGAAAAAGGGTCCTTACACCCTAAAGGGAAGTTTCTTCTTCTGTCATTGGCCTCAAAAGAGACTCTCTCCCTCTTTCTCACTCTAATAGGAAACGCACTCCTTTCACTGAGAAATTTGAGTAATCGTTCCGAAATAAAGAAAAAAGAGAAGAAAAAAGAAAAAGATTTCTCTTTGTAATAAAACCCGAAACCTATTTTTCCCCTTCTCTCTCATTTCATGGATCCAGGATCAATTAGATACTTAACGTCTTTTTCTCTTCTGTCGGAAAAAATCCAAAATTCCCATGACATACAGTAGCATGTGAACTTTTGGATCCTTGGCCCATATCGGTATCTCGTTTCCATTCACGATCCTGTCCATTTAACTATAATATATATATAAGTAGTATCGCTCGAAGGGAGTAGACGAAGGAAAAAAATCACGAAGAAAAAAAAAACAATAGAGTACAAGCTCATTTACTCGCGGTAGAGTGGCAAGGAGCAAAGTAATAAAGTAATAACAGCAGGGGGAACACCTGTCGAGTTGTTTCGAGGCGAGCTAGCGCGATAAAGCTAATCCATCAAATTCCGTTCTCCGTGGAAAACGGCATAACAATGCCTTTGATAATAAATAACGATTCCTGCTTGTCGCTTCGTTATAGCAGCTGCGTCGAATTCGCCATCGTACGAACAGAGCCTTAAAATCACAAGCAAGTAAGAACGTGACACTGGGACGAATCCATAGACGCAAAAAAGTGATTACTAGAGCAACGGATAGTATTTGAGCAACAACGAATTTTCGTATCAATTACACCAACTCTGTCGAGATTAATGAAAATTCACGTTCGTCAATCTTAGTCAGAATTTGCTACTGGATCTTTCGTCCGCGTTACGAAACATTGCTCTGGTATAAAAAGATATAAAAATAGAATTCCAAAAGTCCAACAATCGCAATCTCGGTGCACGTATTTCGAGTTACATTTTTCATGTCCTATCGCGCAGTGTCAGAATCGTGTGTCATTTCAAACGGCGAGGCACGAGCACGTAGAACGCGAGGCACGGCAAATGCATGTCCCCTTTTATTATTTCGTAGAAATCTTATTTCGAGCGGTTCGAATGTGGCGGAGCAACAAGGCAATGGAGATCGGCGCTGGCTGCTACACGTAGGGTGTTGGGTTTCCAAATTTTAATATTTAAGATGAATCTCAGTGCTCGCGGGATACCAGATAAAGGTACGGGGTTCATTTTTAACACCTAACAGAAGTCAAGATGCCCGGGCGCGATTAGAGCGGTGGCCCCGTCGACATTATCCTATGAGAAATTGTAGGCCATTCGCCTTTTGTTCCAGACGATTTTTTATTGACTCAAATTCTGAAAAAGGTACAAATAAGTGGTCGCGGCAGCGTGTAAGCGAGTGGGGGTAGATGGAAGTCGAGAAAGAGCAAAGGGATCAGGATGCACGAAGGTGGCAAGGGAAGAGGGTGGAAAAAAAGACAATAACCAACAGCAAGCGAACAACTGCCGCAGTCGAACGAGTCCGTGCTCATTTTTTCTCGCGCCCGAACCCGAAAACCCTTTTATGTCCTCCTCCCCCTCCCCGCCAACCCCCAAGATTAATTATCTTCCATATTCAAAAAATGAAACGACCCAAACAAAGGAGACCAGCCGAAGGAAGAGGTTGGTTGGAGGCGCTGCCATCGTCGGGGTGAACGATTACCAAAAATTTCTCATGGAATTTACAAAACATTTTCTTTCTTTTATTAACCCCCTTCGACTCACCCTAATTATCTGTAATAACCTTTCATCCACCTTATCGGTCCATGCTTGTCGACTTATGTCTTTTGTTACGTAATTTTACGCGGGAATTTCAAATATATTTTCTCACGCGTTACAACGGTCACGACTTTTAACGTTAAATCGTGGAAGCTATGCTGGCTTAGTATAGTCGCGTAATTGATGTCGGCAGTAAACGATTAAATGTCGAAAAACATTACGCCGTTACTGCTAGTACCTGTACGTACGTATTTAACGTGTATAATGACCGGTTGGCATAAGGTATTTATAAGCGTTATATTTTCGCGCGCTTTACAAACTGACTAACGTCTATCGAGAAATAGTAGCCGATTCGCAGCTGTACGTTCGTAATTGCCATTGTAAATGCGGCGTTTGTCATCGTCGATAATACCGACTAAGTCCGGCGTCATTTGTCGCAGAAACGTTATCGGCTGTTTCATGGAAACAGTTGAAGACGGCAAAAGAAAAAATACATTCGTTACAATCGTCCGTATTAAGATTCCGACAGTCACCGTCGTTTCATACGACCCTTATTTAAACAGGGCTAATTTTGGACTATGCTTTCACCCGTGGTGGCGACCGCGCGGTATACGGCGCGAAATACGAATCGATGAAAAATATAAAAATTAAAATCGACAGCTGTCCCACGATCGTAGACGCCATTTGTGCTATTGGCCATCTTGTGACGCACACGTGTCTCGGAAAAACGAGAAATATATCTACACGGGGCTTCTCCTCCAGTTCCAATTCCAATTCGGGGTACCAATATGGCGACCAGCAGGGTGCCGCTCGGTATCGCCCTAGGAATCGACTCTCTCCATTGTTTGAGCTCGAAAACGGGAACGATTCCACCGCGTCACGCTCGGAAATTTGAATTTTCTCAGCGTCCTTTTTGACTGTAGGGACACCGCGAAACCATTAGCGGCCCCTCGCCCATACACGTTCACCATTTCGGGTATCATCGTACGATCGAGCACTAGACATATTTTTTGGAAAAAAAAAAAAGATAAGTGGTAAGTCGAACGCTTACAGGTAAAAGATAAGCCAGCCATACGATAGATTAACAAGGGAATAAAAGTCGTGGGTACATATAAGAATACAGTCTCTGAAGGAGCGAGAGAGAGGGAGACTCGTTAGCCCAAAAAATTCAGATGGTCCATTTGAATATCGTATAATGCCGAATTAATGTCGGAAATTCGACTCGCTATATAATAGGCTAAAATTTCGTCTAGACTTCATAAAACGATCGGCTCTCGTTTCTGCGAGAACAACGAAGCCAAGGAGAGGAACGACTTTGACGTACACCGTGCGATGCTCCCCTAACCCTAATAATTCCCTGATACAAGCCACCGGACCAGACCCTGCTAAGCGCATAGCTTTCGTGCTTTTCTGCTTTTTTCCACCAACGGCCAGCTACGCGGGTTCCTTTTATTTTATAACCGAGGTCGAGTCCCGTCCACGGGTGCTCTTTTCTTTTTGCTTGACATAATTTAAAATTTATGAGTTCGAGAATCGGTTATGCGCGCGCATTCTCCATCTGCCTTGCACCACCAGCCACCGTTACGAACGTTCTCTGTCAGGCACGGTTTCGCCGCGAAATTTGAATATTAAAATTAGTCCCTTTAATGCAATGACCTCCCCCATCCCTTCCACTCAACATTCCCATGCCCCTATAGCACACTTGCACGATCCCTAAATATATATATATATACACACACCAGTAAATATTATAGCTACCCACGGTACACTCACCAGCCCTTAATACACGACTATGCGATGCACCATGTTTTTTCCCATTCTTTTTTCTTTATTAACTCGTCCCCATCGACTTTTTCGATAATCGTCATAACTGCCTACAAGCGCTTTCTCGGATCAACCATCTCGCATTAACCCCGAGATTTTACCACTTTGTGAAAATTCCTGGTTTAACGACCGCGACTTTGCCAACAGTTCATTAAGATCGGGTGAGACCACCGTTCACCGTATTAGGTTGGACAAACTGGTTTTCGCGTGTCTCCTTCTCCGTCTACGCGCATCAACCGCATGCGCCACGGGGATGAACGCTAGTGGCTGTGAATGTGGAATAGGCTGAAAGGGAAAGAAGAAGCGGAGTAGAATGAAATACAAAGGGAGAAAGAAAGTGGAGCTCTGGGATTCGGCATGCCCCTTAAGAGCATCGGCTTCGCGGGTCAAGAGAACGCGGGTTAGGGGAACGCGGTGTAGCCCTGACTCATCCAGACTCATTTCTAAAGCCGAAGAAATATTTTATCGAGGAAACCAGCGCGGATTGGTTCGTTCACGAGGATACAGAAGTGCACTCTAGCCTACATACGGGGTGGGGGCCATGTGTTCCAGATCTCGAAACCCATACGGTCCTGTTATCCTTGTTTTTTGTGTCTTTATTTCTTCTTTTTTTTCCAACCATCCATCCATCTAACTGTCGTAAAGTATTTCCAGTCTCTGGTAAAAGTACTGACTGGCAAAAAAAATATTTTTTTTTTATACGCGCAACGTAACGAACGTCCGCACGTGCATTAACCGAGCGTATAATACAAACGCGTGGGTGATGTGAATTTTGAAAAAAGATTTTTCTACAAATCCAACCAGACGCGTTAATGTTAAAAAGTTCACGCGGTCGAAGAGCAACGACGGCAGCTGGTTAACTTTCGGCTAGGCATGCCTCCCTGATGGATTGGTGATCCGTGATTAATTTGACAAGCTGACTTTCTGGTTTTCGGAGACTGACAACCCGACCCGTGGACCTAATGGGCCTGAGCAGCGGTCCCCTCGGTGCCCTATCTTGAAGTCCGAATCGCTGGTAAGTGGGATTGTTTGAAAAATTAATCGGGAAGATGTTCGTAGAGAAGCAGTAGTAATGGCGGGTCCCTACCTTTTACATACTGCGACTGGCATGTTCGAGGTATGAGAAAGGAGAAGCGAGACGAAGAAAATGGGTATAAGAGAAGATGAAGGAAAAAAAGAGAAGTAAAAGTCAAAAACACGATGCCACCGTATCGTACGGCTCCCGCGCTATTGCTCCTCACGTATGACACTGATGCATCCTGGAGAAGTCGGAAAGGAAGCGACCAATCGGAGAACAAGTATAGGGACTACTACTGGCTAAGAAATGGACCGGGAAAAAAAAAAAAAAAAAAAAAAAATGATTCTTGCTTGGAGACAAGTGCGAGTGTCAAAATGATATTTCATTTCGACTTCGTTGTTAGTCAAGAAAATTGTGTATGCGTGACTTCGTAATTTTGAAATCAACCTTCGTCTGACAGTCAGTTTCTCCAGTGGTTGCGCAAGGACGATGATCGAATGTACGTGCGAGTGACGCATCGTCGCGAATGTCTTCGTTGGTAAATTTTCAAAAATATAATATTTCGTATAATCCCCCCCCCCCAACCCAAAAAAAATAAAAAATAAAAAATAAAAACGTCGTCACCTCGAGGCATTGTTACTTGGTCGATCTGCGAGGGTCACTGGTCATTAGATAATTCAAGAGTGCTCGTACCTGTCAATCTAGCAGCAGTTATTCAAAAGGCCGCGTACCCATATATATAAACTGGATATAATGAAATTTTCGAAATATAATTATTAGTTGGCCGAAAAGGGTCATTCACTGGCGATTAACGTGAGTATATGAAAAATAAGCAAAAATCATTCATTTTTAATGAGCAAACGGAGCCTAACGTCGAGATGAGCTGACGGGACGATATGGTGTCAGAGACTCGTAAATCGTGACGATCAAGAGATGATCGGAATTAAACAAATAATCTTGAGCGTTAGCGAGGGAATCCGTTAAGATTCGAAAGGCGCACAGTAAAAGGACCCCATTGAATCCTAAATTTAAACGAATGTCCGAGTGTCAGCGAGTTGACGGGCAAAATAAACAAGATGCCACAGGAAAAAAGGAGTGAACTAAGCGTGGCCACAGAAAAGGAGCTATGATCTCACGAGAGTCTCGCTCGGTCGCTCTTTCTCTCTCTCTCTCTCCAATGTAGAGAGTCCACTAGAGCCGAGCACTACTCAGAGGCCAATCGAGCGCAGATGGGCCTGAAATAATCATTAACCCGTTGAGAATTCGTGTAATTTCACAAAAACTAGAATTCCCATACATTCCCAGCTCCCAGAGAGATTATCAGTGCACGTAGACTAGTGTAGTACAGAAAGAGCAAAGTGAGTCGACACACACGTAGATCAAGAAAAGTGGGACTAGTTCTTAGCCAACCAATAGAGTACAAAGTAGGATCATTGAGTCAGAGACGTAGTCAATTAATGGATAGAAAAAGGAAAGAAGATCCAATTGACCCGGAAACGCGCGAAAACGTGGATTAACTGACAGACGTAAAAATGGCCTTGTATAAGAATCAATGATTTTAGATATACAGTTGGTAGCGCGTATAGATCAGTTTACAGAGTTGGATCCTGTATACCGTATGCGAGGGGGAGTCAGTGTCTGTCTCCGTCACTGTTGGTTCTTCTGTCTTTTCTTCGTCTCTCGTGCGAAGGATGCCACGCGAGATCAGCACGTGTGTACCAGAAGCAGTCCCGACTCCGTTTCGCGTCGTAAAATCTTTCATAAAACGTTTCACGATCTCGTCTCTCGAGTTCGCACAGTACGCAGAGCGGGTAATGCGCCACGGGCAAAAGCTGAGCCCAGTCGGTCCCAACCACTAATTCCCAAGAAAGCGGCAAGTAGGATGCGTGAAAAATGAGGATACGTAGTAGCGCAAAAGTAGCGCGCCTGGCGGGGATAAAGCGAAATACTAATAATAAAAAAAAAAAAAAAAAAACATGGCAGGAAACTGCACGCATGGACGGGATGGTCTGAGCTGTCGCGCTTTGTCGGGAAGTAAAGGTCTCCGATTTCGATCTAGGAATCGTAAGGGCGTGTGCGTGCGCCTGTACATACAGAAATATAAAAGCAGCGTAGCAAAGCGATCCGGATTCCCCTTAATGCCTCTAATCCCTCTCATCCAATTCTCTCTTTCTCTCTCGCTCACCAACACTGGTTCAGTACCATCCCCCCCCCCCCCTCTTCCTCCACCCAAAAAAAGCTTACCGTTCAGATCTCAAATTAAACCCGTCCGTATTCGAACGTTGAATAAGGCGTAGAGGTCGATTTGAAATTTTTGAGCTCGCAACGGGTGGCGACTCCACTCCTGGCCGTTAAAAAAAAAAAAAAAGGAAATCCGGGGAACCCCCGTTCGTCCCCGGGATATCGTTTTAAAAATCGTTCGAAGAAAAAAATACGGTTATCAGTTAATGAATCTCGCAGTGGCCTCGTTGCCGTTCAACAGAGCGGGGGTGGCTCCACAAAGAGACCTACGAGAGAGCGAAGGTACCAGTTGAGCCAAAGGATTGAAGTAGAAGCAGCGGTAGAGTAAGACGAAGAAGAAGAAGAAGAAGAAGAAAAGAAGATGGCAGAGAAGAGTCCAAGAGAGAAACTGACAATGGACACGTCCGACGAAATTCGAAAAATAAAAAATGATGGGCACCGGTCGTGAAGCCCGGGCATCGTGGATGCTTCTACCTTACCTCTCTCGTCTGACCATCCGTCTGATCCCGTCCGTCCATCCGTCCGTCTCTCTTTTCATCCTTCTGCCTTTATCCAAGAGGAATGATTAATGGGTCTAGAGAAGTACGACGTTCGGAAGGTTTTCTGGTTTTCTCGCGAGGATAATACAGACGACCGCGTGCGCCTATACCAGAGGACAGACGTAGATTCTCAGAGTCCGACCGAGCACGCTCTCTATCTCGGCGAGACCGATTGTGAGACTTCTGGTTCGCTATCACTGTATATCACTATAACGTCATTCACCTTTAACTCGGCAGTCCGAGATTTCCTGATCCGAGAATTCCTACCGTCTTTGTCCTACAGCCAACCCAGCTCTCGTCTCTTGTTATGTCGTGACTATATTTACATGGAATGTCCCAACCCTCTCGTATACCTACGACAATGAGTAAACCAAGCCCGTATTCTATCAGGGGATGATGACACGTGCACTCGTATACTCAACTTCGGTATACCGTAAGCGGACCTTCTGCTTTACTTTGACGTCCCTGCCATAAGAAATGGCGCGACACGAACCGCGTCAATTTCGATTTAACGCCACTAACCACTGAACAAGGAGTCACTCACGAAAAACGTGACGTGGCTCGTTCGTATATACGCGCTCTTGATTTCTCGCTCGAAGCAGGAAATTTTCTTCGATAAGGTTAAACGATGACGGTTATACTTGTCTTTCTTTTTTTTTTTCCCTACACTTTTTTATTCGGAATAACGAGAAAAGACGGCTGTAATTCATTAATGGTCCTACGTGGGACGTTTTGTGGACATTGTCACGTGTTTTCACTTCTGTACGGTACACGTGATCCCGACGAACACGCGTATTATTACGCATCACGATTGACACGCAATACCACGTAAACTCGGTACGCTGTGTATTTCGTGGTAATAATGACCATGCGTCAGGGAGAAGCCCCGACGGATGATCATACAGCGAAAGCATCCATCGATCGCGAACGAAGAGTCAGCAGCTCCTGGCGTAGTCCGACCGACCGACTTTATGAGTTATAAGTCGGCCATCTTGCGAGCCATCACATATTCACGTGCGCGCATATGTGGAGCCGGCACCGGCAATATGTAAGTGCCACATTCTGTTCTGCGTTCGTACAGTCGATTCTAAAAACCACGTTACATGCGAATGTACTCATCCCAATGCTAGTTGCGTACAATACCAGCACCTATAGTATACACAGGCTATACATATAGTCACAACAAAGCTCAAGAGACCGTCTATCGTAGACAATACCGTCTGTCTGGTATGTACAATGGAGTCTGAATTAGAAGAATAATTAACGAAATATAAAAGCAATTTTCTTATTTGCCGAATAGAAAATTAATTCGATGCAACACCGGATATATCGTGTAAAAAAAAAAAAAAATTCGATAATCTCAATCCACTTACTTTTTCCAGTACGAGTTAAAAATTTTTCATTTTTGACATTGAAATAAAAATATGAAAAAAAAAAAAATTTTTTTTCCACGCGTCTCCCCATGGACTTGCGATTCTCCCCGTAGGCGGTCTAACAGCAGGACTCGCACGACTGCTCGTGTTTGAGTCTGGAAAAGAAAATTCCCTACCCAGACTCCTTCCGAGAGTTTCTTCCCTCTGGAAACTTTTTCGTGTATGCTTCGCGAAAATCATATGCTGATATTTCGCGTAGATGCGCTTCCCGTCGATGCCCACTGTACGTGGCAGTAGACTCTCCTCTCTCTCTCTCTGTCTTTACGGGACGATCTGGCGACCTCGGGAGTTAAGCCGTTGAGTCGAGCGGAAGCGTCCAAGAGTATTAACGACGGATCGTATTGTCGAACTGCCACAATAATGGCCGCGTCTCGGTGAATGCCGTCTCGCCCAATCAAGAACACAAGACGTACCTAGTCCGGGTGCACGAGGCCGTACTGACATTAAACGAACGATTTTCCTAGCAATTTTCTTCACTACGTATAACCGACTGTCGCGGACTCTGAAGAAATATTCTAACACTTTGCGACGCCCCGCCTCAGCCTGTACCCTCGTTGCCTGTCTTTTTCATCGGATGTCACAAAATCATACAAATAATATTAATATCCGAATTGTTTACGTGTCCGAGCTACAACATTATTTCCAGACACTATAGTTCAACCTATAGTGCGTGTCCACGTGGCGATTGATTCATAACGTAGTTATAGTTACTAATATTTTACATCGTCTACTCGTGCTACCAAATATCACCATTTCGTAATAGAAAAAGTGAACGCACTTTTTTGCCCCTTCAAAAATTCTTATCTCATGCGAAGTTCGTATTAGTCGAATGTATGCAATGAACAGATATTTATCTCGACCACTGACCTTGAGGCTGCTGCTGCTGCTGCTGCTGACTAGCGGGTGGATTCAGAAACGTGGGTGGCAATTGCCTGCTGAGGGACTTTGCCAATTCGCCACCGGCGAGACCATATATCGCCAGTAACTCCTGCATCGTCGATTCCGCGTATTCCCTCATACCTTCCGTAGGTATCCTTTCCTCGTGTTCGCCATCCTGAGTCCTGTCGTCCTCGAACTGTGGGTCCTGCTCGTCGAGACGACCCGAGTCGTTATCCAGAGCGCCACTTCCACTCTTCTCGGAGGAATCCGACGTGGGACTTCTTACCTGACGCAAGAAGAAGAGAAAGACATATATATATATACATAGTGTCAAGAGAAGAGGAATGTTGACTCGAGACCGTTAAAGCACGTATCACACTGACGCAAATGGGCAACACTGACCTCGGCTCCTGGGGAGTAGAGCTTCTGCGACCTGAGCTGCTCGAGGATGAATTTGTGCCTGAGGGAGTCGCCGCTGTCGTCGTCCGCATCCGACGATGGCGGCCTAGTCGCCACGGAAAGATCAATGGGACTGGCTTCGTTATTATTAAGTCTTTGCTTCGATCTCTCCTCGACTGGCAGCATCTTCTTTCTCTCATAGTCGAGGACGTCATTTGAAGTTGCTTCGATGACCTCGTCCTCGTCGTCCCTCTCGGAGTCATCCGACACTTCGGCCATCCGACTACTTATTGGCTTGAAGTTCTTTCGCTTGTTTCGTGGCTTCTGGCTGCTTATCTGGAGTTGACTCGGCGTCTCGAACTGCGAGTCGCTGTCCTGGTCGGCACCGCCCCCGCGGGACGTCGCATAGTTGTAAACCGAGTCGGAAAGCATCTCCGCTGAGGTAAAATCACGAGGATACATTAAAACGAGAAGAAACATTTTTTACCAAAATTTTTTTGTAATTTTACCCAAGTTCAAAACATACTCGTAAAAATTTAATAAATTCGACAAATTTTTTACGGTATGTATTTCGCGCAAAAAAAACTATGGCTTGTATACCTATAACTTGTGGTTTTTTTTTTTTTTTTCTTTTTTCATCCACGGAATACGTATAGCCACCTTAGACACGTAATAATGCTAAGGACGTATAAAAATTCTTTGGGACTATAAAAACAGAGGATAAACTTACTGGGTCCATACGGGCTGGTTACGGCGGACATCTCGAACCTGCCTGAGAGACACCTCAGAGCATCCTGAAACAAAAACCGTACAGGAACATGAGTACATGCAGGATCTATGCGTTGTACTTGAGACACGAGGGCGAGGTATGGAAGAGTGTTGCCTAAGACTAGGTATTACAATTCGTAACGTGTAAGAGAGAGACAGATTGTGAATCGTGGATACGATAGAAAACAAAGACGTCCGTTAACGAGGCGCATGACGAACAAGAGCGAGAGCGATAACGAGCGACGTTCAATTGACAATGATAATATTTCAATTAACCGAGCACACCGTTCCTCGAGAAGGAGGTGGTGGTTATAAAAAAAAAAAATTTGAAATTTCAAAGAAAGTCATATAAAATTTCATCGCAACATACTCAAAGAAATCGAATCGTAGCTCGTATTTTTTTTGACTGACTATACAGAAGGGATAATTAACATCTGTTACAGTACCTACGGCGACTGGGCCGCCCCATTTCACCCCCACCACGATACTACGGGGCGGACCTTGAATACATTATCACCCCGTTGCATGTAGGTATACATGCATATATACAAAATGCAGTGTGTGTCGGTAGAGACTGGCTGAAAAGTACGCAGAAACTGCAGCACGCACTCGCGGTACTGTGCATAGGGTTGGACTATAGGGGATGGACTATTTAAAGGGTGAACGTGAGGCGTAATGGCACTGAGCGAACATTTTCGAAATTCCTACTCGCGACCTAAATACCAGTGGTACACGTGGCTATCTTTAATTCTATGTATTTCAGGGTGACTTCCATCCTTCCGGATCAAGCGAACGACGACAGTGGAATTCCTATTGTCTAAATTATTTTTTTTCTTTTCTATAGTCACTTTTCGTTTTCAGGGACTGGTGCCTGGCGATTGCTCTCTCGGACTTGGAATCGTCCTAAGTGCGCGCAAGGTACATAGAGCGTACGAAACGCGTCCGTGAGAGCGAAGAACACTCGACATAGCTCGACGCTTATGTTGCCAGAAGGAGGAAACAAAAAAGCCAACGTAACATTCGTCAAACACTTGAATGTTGCCAGGCCGTGCGCGCCTCTGGCAGACGCAGACTCTCCTCTCATCGGCTTCTGGAGTGCCTTCTGGAATCCCGGGAGATTATTCAAATTCGACTGGCTTAAAATAAATTATTTATCGTTTCCACGGGGCCCGGGTTTGGCTAGTAGAATGTAGATAGGAGGCAAGCAGGTAGGTAGGTAGGTAGGTAGGTAGTTAGACAGGGAGGAAGGAAAGACATAAGTAAGAAGAAGACTGAAACTGCATATAAACAAGTAAGAAAAGTCGAGTCAGTCAGCCGGCGAAAAGTTTCTGCGCGCCAAATTCAAACAGTGAATCCAACAGGTTCTCGTTAAAATTGCATTACGCGCATTCAGTAAACGCTTCTTTCGCTTTTTTTTTTCACGAAAATCAAAACATTCACAAAAGCAAAATCAAGCGGGTGTCCTGTGACAAATCCCGGGGAGAATCGTCGTCTTGCAAATATAAAGCAACGTCTTCGCGCGCGCGCCTAGTCCGAGCGAGAGTGAGAGAGAGAGAGAGAGAGAGAGAGAGAGAGGGGCAAACGGAATAACACTCCTAAGATATGGTGTGAAATGCGAGAAGCCGAGATTAAAGAATGAAAAACATAGAATACCGAGAACCACAAGCAAGTCATAATATTCGTAATTTTAAGCGTAGTTATAAAGGCAGTTACGTACCTACCGCGTTACAACTATACCTATATGCATGCGTCTATAGAAGAAACAAGAAGCTCTCTTTCTCACATATTCTCATACAACGTTATCTAATCATATGTTACATATGACTTTCTATAGGCTGCACTTCCAGTGACGTAAAAACGAAAGAGGACAACTTCAGTCGGCATACACACACGTACCACCCAACGAAGCAGTGCTGCCAACTAGGTGCCCCCTGCGATATCACAGTGTGCCCAACTATGCATGACTTATAACTACGTTCAGGTCCCATCGACGAACAAAGCTCCTCGCTAAACTCCTTTAAAGCGTTTCAAACGACGAGGCGTTAAAAATAGAGCACGCAACAACTTACTAATCTGGTTAGGGCACTTAGCGCAACTCCAACTATTTAGACCTGGATACGAGCAGCGCGTAACGTCTGTATACGAGTAGGCATAGCTACTATCTAATTGCAAGTAGAACCCAGAGACCGATGGAGCCTTGGTGCTCATTTCTCAAAATACGCTAAAACGTCTTAATGGGTGTATGCAATGGCGCGGAAAAATTGTCGTATACATCCGATACAACAAGTAGCAGGTAATCGGGAGCTCTCGCTTTTATTTTCTATACCTCTCCTCGTCCGTTCAATCTCTTTTTCGTATTTCACGTCATTCTCCAACGCGCTAACACAGAAACGACCATCGATATCAGCAACTGTACGTACGGACCGTTAAACGGGTGTCGATCCACGCCCGAAGGTTCTTCGAGAGTCTCGTTCGACGAATAATTAATAGGAACACGAGGGATAATTAATGGTCGCGATCGCAGCGCCAGCCAGAGCACCAATCCCGGATCTTTGGACTAGTATCGGTGGACTTGATATTTCGAGGTGAGGATAACGAAAAAACAAAGTTGAGAAATAATTTTTAAAATCCAAAGCCTTACAGACATTTGACTGGCACCTTAGAGCGTAAAGCTGTTACAACGTTCTCACGCCAATGGCCGCGCTTGACTAACGGTGAAAATATATTTTTATAGTACGTATATTTGGAAATCGGACTGGACCGATAGGACGCGCGGGCACATTTACATGCACGCGCTAAAACATACGAGAAAGAAATTGTCGAGACCCGTTAACGAGTTTGATAATGAATTTTTCACGTGCTCCCAACGAAATTTGTCTCAATCGTTCACGAAACTGTCTGCCGTCCTTATTTCAAGAGACGGCGACAATTTTCTTACTTTCCATATTCAAAACGCCTTTTCTTTTTTATTTTACATCCCCGGTACGACAGTCACAAGTATTGCTGAACGAATTCACTTTTTTTTTTTTTAGGTCCCCTGTATATATTTTTTGCTGATCCCCCTTTTACGTACCCATATGTATATCCACATATATATACATATATACAATATGTATCTCTGGTTATGGTAGAGACCCACTGACACACAATAAAATGTCGCTAAAGCACCAACCACCATCCCCTGCAATCTGGCATAAAACGAGATTTCGAAAATCCGTTATTTAAATAAGCGGGCTGGGCGCACGGTTACGCAGCTATACGAATGGCCTGAATAATTTTATAAAATTAATAGTAAAGGGTAGGTCGAAAGCGCTATTATGCGCGTATGCAAATACGACTTAGGGTGGACCCTCTCGTGAGAGGGTGAGAGATGACGACGAGGACGAAGCTGGGCCCCTTGCAGCCTGCAAGGCATTAAAAACTTTGGAGATTTATAGTGGACCCGCCATAGTGCCCAGGGCCTGGTCTCTTCCTTCCCTCTCCATCCCCCTCCCCTTACCCCTTCATTCTCGCCCTCTCTCACGATCTGGTCTTACCGCGATTCCAGGGGAGCGAATTCCCTTTTATTCCCCTTTCTCCTGACTACTTTTCGCAAGGGAGGGGGAAGACCTACCCCTTTCTAGCCACTACGACCCATCGAGCTTCCCGGATGAGGCTATTTTCATTTATGCAACCACACACGTGTATCTGCATGCACCGTGTGCTATCCGGTTATGGTTTGCTCCGCGAAAGAAATTTCACTAAGGATTTTCCAAACGGGATCTCAGAACGCTACGCGTGTAATTTACTTAGGGCTTTATGAGTTTGGGTCAGCTTGACGTATCCAGTGATTCCCATTGTCATACCATTTTTCAATGGTATCGAATGCACGTAGGAAATATACGGTAAAATTGTATATTCAAACGAGATGATTTATTGCGCCGATTAATATAATCGCGAATACGTATGTATTACTAATGTCTCTTGGGGCGAGTTTAGTTCCTGTTTTGGAAACGCGGTCAAACACTTCCTCGCGGTTGGACAATCAGCGTCAATGGACGCACTAGACACATCAATAATACCCATGGCTATAGGTAATTTTCCCGGTCTATTGCCTCGAAGTAACCCAAAGTGCTCATTCGCAGCTTGCGAACGTATACCGTATTTATGCCAGTAATTAAACGACTAGTCGTAAAATAGCCGAAGGTGCAATCGAACGTTTTACGAAATAGACATATATTATTCCGCGCAGTTTCCACGTCTGGTATATAATAGTACATACATGGGTGCGCGATATGCCAAGGTGGATAAATCGAAAATGCATATATATATATATATATACACACATCTCCGTAGAGTACGTAATGTATGTACACAGCCTGTATGTATGTATCAATGCCTCGAGCGAAAATTTCATTTGCCAACTAGCCGAGTCGATAAGTAGGCAGATCCTTTCGCATTGCCGTTTCCAACGCTTTCTCGTGTAAAATTTGCACGAAATAATACAGGGTCGGAGGGCGGAGGGTGGGTGGATAAAAAGAAAACAGTAAAAAATTCAACCAAGGAATCCATGAAGATCGACAAGAGTCAAAGGTAGCAGCCGGACTTCATCGAGTATGGAAAATGAAGTTAAAAGAGGTTAGGGTGCTGCTGCTGGGTCCTTTGTATACACGGGAGAAAGGAGAGGAGAGAAAAGGATCGAGCGGAACTCGGCGGAGTGGTGAAGAAAAAGAGCGCGGGGGCCCCCACGGAATGATGAATCGTTTCTATTAAAATACTTTTTCGACGGGGAATACAGAATGGGCATCCTCCGTGCCGCGAGTGGATTTATTTACATATTTTCAATCTGGATTAAGAGGTATAGTCGCTGGCAAGAGTTGTCCTCCCTACGTGTCTCTCTCTCACTCTACTTGTCCATCCGTATATTTTTTTCACTCGCTATCCTTATTCGTCTCCTGTAATACGCGAGGTCTTAGTTGGTCTCTGATTTTGAGCAGAAGAACGTAAAAGATGGCATAAATAATAGACAGCGGGGAATGCAGAAGACGTCGGTAAGAAGCACTAGGCTGATTTGAAGGTAAAAACAGAGTGACTGGTCTGAGCACTGTGTACCCGGCTTAATATGTAGATGAGACTAGGTATAAGAGTGTCGCCTATATATGGTTTGAATGTCGGTCAAACTGGAACACGTGGATACGAATAACGTTAATGGGATAGAAAGCCCAGTGCGTGTAAATGTAACGAAGATGATATTAATAACAGGGGTAAGTAATACGTGTTACACGGGGTAGTAAAAATGGTGGGAAAAGCATTCGATCAGTTTCAAACGTTACAAAGGGTATAACGCGGTAGGTAGAAATAAATTTAGTATGAAGAAGAAGGAAAAAAAAAAAAACAAAAAAAAAACAAAAAAAAGCATAAGAAGATAGAATGGTGAAAATAAAGTACGAGAGAAGTTAAGTTCAAGAACGCGTGAACTGTGCCTAACGCCCGTCTTCCACGTCCCGTGAACAAATGATAAATGAACTCCTCTTAAACCGTGAGCTCTCATATCGGCCGCTATTAACATAGGGCCAGATAAAGTAACGAATTTAAAAAAATCGAATATAAAAGCCAAGGGAATTCCATCGGAGATCTTATCCGTCCGAGGTCTCGCTCTCGCTGCGACTCATTAATCACCTGGCTCCCTTCATTTGTCTCGTATTAACTGTTATTACCGGAGCCTGAAAATTCAAATGGCTGGTAATGGCACGAAGACGAAGGCCCTGGGCCAAGGACCTCGAGTATCCTGAGCGCGTCGAAAAAGATCACCGCCATAACCAAAATTTCGTAGCAACCTTTATTCTTGATAAAAAAAAGAGATCCACCTAAACATCCAGCTGCCGAGGTAACCTTGCATCCGTCTGCTACCCAGCATCCCAGTACACGCTGCGTCGTGTATCCACCACACCGATCCACCCCGACTACCTTAACCGCGTCATCGTCCAACACCCTCGGCCATTTTTGCCTCGCCGCTAACAGAGCAACAGACATCGCTACCCGATTCTACCAGGAATGCTAAAGTGTTGATAATTTATTTGAGAAACGTGCGTGGAACGTGTCCCACCTTAGCAATCGGGATCGCTACCGGTCGTAAGGCCGGACGAGGCAGCCGCCATATTCTGGATTTCGCACCTTTTTTGTTATTCCATTGTTTTCTACGGGATGCCTTTTTTGGCCGTGTTCGAGCTTTATGTTTATTAAACCGGCTATTCGGCGTAATTGGTATTGCCAGCGACTACGACGACCCGTGCCGTGCGGCGGTGCAGCTGAAAGCGCGCGAACCCGATTGGCTCGCATTTTTATAGTCAAGGAAATCTGGGCGTTCCGTTTTCATATTCGTACACGTACGGAATTACATGTAGCTTGGGTCACCCAACCCAGCTCTACCTAACGAACCTAAGCGGATACCTAACTATATTTTACCTACCTACCCAACGTATACGCATTTGCTGGTACTTGCTTACCTACTTGCGTACATCCGTCGTACGTGTTCATGCTCTTTTAAGAGGATCGCCATATACGTTCCGAATCGATCGCTCGACGCTTCTCTTGGGTCTGTTCCTGAAAGAAAATATGAAGAGAAAAAAAAAGAAAGGGAAAAAAAAACTTTTACCGGACCACCTCCCTCGCGGATTCTTTTAATGGATCGGAGACAGTGTCCGGCATGACTTTGACCGATAGCACAGCAAGGGGTATGGCTCTACCCCATCCAACCTAACCTCACGGTACCATACCATGCTCCTGCCTCGTTATCTTAATATATGTGAAAACGGTGGAATAATTAAAAAAAAAAAAAAAAAAAAGAGTAAAAGGATCAAGAGAATAGAAAAGAGAAAGAGAACAGACGGCGATACCACTACGTTCTTAAGGACCTGGTTAGGTGGAAACCAATGGGGCTCTCCTGCTTTTGCTTCGTGACGAGGGATATATACCTTACTCGTGAAGAAGGTGACCAACACGACAAATGGAGTCCGGCGTTTCTTGTGACAAACGAGCGCCGCGCCCCCAAAACGTCACTCAACTGTTCAAACGGCATTCTATATGCTCCAAATGCTTTCTCGAGCCACGCCGGGACTATCTACCGCTGATATCGCACTCAAGTATTAACGCCGTTTCTCGCGAAGCGATTCGCCCGGTATCGCGACACGCGCTACGTCCTACGCCTATGTTGGTACAGGCGCGACACAGCGAGGATTGGTAAAGTACAGAATCCCTTGCGCGGGTAAATTTCTTATTTTTCTATCCAACAAGTAAAACTAAAGTGATCCGAGTGTAACGTCAACCCTACGATAAACCTTAAAAAGATCAATTTATTCGTTAATCCTGACTTTCTAATTGTCATTAGGAGCCCCGGTGGCTCCTAATCGTCATAATTTATTAGCGGCAGTTACGTATACGGAATTGGAATAATTCCATGGCAGCATAATCATTCGATCAGTTTAGGAAAACTGGCATAAATGATAATAAAATGTAAAAGGCTTTTAGCACCTCGTACCGTTATATTACCGTGAAACAAGTATCACGTATACGTACAATAGTAATAGCAACGACAGCAACAGACACAGACATGACAATGTGCCTAAGACCGAATCACCAGAGATTCCCATTTTCATACAGCAACGGTACCGTATTAATTGGCTGTATGACGAATCCGAAAAACCCAGGAAGGTGAAAAAAAAAAAAAAAAAAAATTTCAGTCAAGAAGCAACGACGAGAGTAGTAAATCGTATAAAGACTTTATCTACAAACGCGCCGGCAGTGTCTCAAAGTTACACGCGACACATACCGAAATACGTCGAGGCAGGCCTAATGAAATTACAGGTACTTTTATCCAGGATCAGGATCGGCATCGGTAAGCGAGCATAGGACGTGGCCCCGGAGGTTTAAGTATCATATGCATAAGCAATAGTACGCGGGTAACATCTGCCGTTTAGAAAGTCCGTCTCTTGGGCACCGACGATATAAATATTAATAATGACAATATTGTAATTTACGTGTGAGAAAAAAAATAAAGGTGGAAAAAACAATACGCCTGCCACGCCCGAACCACGGCCTAGATACATATATGCGTTATAGGTTTAATAGGTACGTAAGACCATGTGAGAAACGCGTACGCGGGCTTGTAGGTCTTACGATTAAGGAAGTCTGTGACACGTGATACGTAGGTAACGGGGAGTTTAAGGTCCCCGTGTATTTACATTGCAACGATTGTTGCCATTAGCCAAGGCGCTAGCGACGGGATAGAGTAGGAAGTAAGAGAGGAGAAAAAGGGAATAGTAAAGTCACGTACACGTGTAAAGAAATTCGGTTGACTTTACGTACACGTAAACTCTGCAGTTTTCTGGTAGCAATTCAGACTTGATTGTAAATCGCAGCCGGAAGTAAATTTCCGGTCGTGGGCGTTGTATCGAACAATTAACGCGACATGAAGACGATAAGACGACATATTAAGGTCGCGCACCTAGTGGAAAGAGCCGATGGCGGTAAATTTGAATGGGTCGCGCATGCGCATCCTGCGAACGTAGACGAGATGAAAGGGAGACGAGGACTGCGGTGTATGCGGCGGAAGGAGAAAGCTTTCTTGAAGAAGTAAACACAAGGGGATGGGAGAGGGGAGTGAGTGAGTGAGTGAGTGAGAGAGAGAGAGAGAGAGAGAGAGATGGCACAAGACGTAAAGTGGTTCGTATGGTTTGTACCGTTTGCGATTGGGCCTTAGGGCCCCGGCGTTCCTGCCCTTATTGAGACGACCGGCGGGGGATCTTTTCTTGGTCGATTTAAAAATCGGACAACTTTTTCCTTAAGCCGCACGACAATTTACGACAAAACCCGGCCAATCTCGCAGTATTTTGAATTTCAAATCCGCGGGAGACCGCAACTTTTTCACCGAAACCAGCGGCGTCTAAATTTAAATTTACGATTCCAATGGGAGCCGCTCGCTTGTCTCCCGACTCGACTGTCTTCATTTCATTCCGCATCATTTCTATCGTACGAATCCCGATCGTCGACCAATCACTGCCTGCAGTCCGCCTTTGTCCAAAACTCGTACGCGATGACTGCAAGACTTTCCAAAGTACGTATAACAGAGTACGTTACTGATAACTCTAAAATACATATAAATTAGCATACCCGCGATCCAATACTTATGTGCTGTGTTACGTCATAAACGAAAACGTACGTTTGCCATAATAATAATAAAAATGACTTACGTCAACAATGACTCCTGATATAAAAAATATTTTTAAGTGCCGGGAAAAGAAAAATAGGGAAAGAAGAAAAAAATTGAAAGCAGAGCAAACAAAAATTGAGAATAAAGAAGGAAATAAAAGGCCAACGACCGACGAAACCGACGATTTATTTTTCCAAAGCGCAGCCATCCGCGACAATTGTTTTTCGTAATAAGCGACTGCTTACCTGCCTTTATATTTTGATTATTTGGCAGAAGCAGCAGCGATCCTCAAGATACGAGCATGTACGCTCGTGTAAGCGGACAAGTTGCATTACGGAAAAAAAAAGAAAAAAAGCGCGATGCCAATTGGAGGCCGACGACCCGTGCGATTACTCCGTGTCAGCAGTTTTGGCCAATTTCCACAAGGAAACGATCAATGCGCAAATTCTATATTCTCGGAATGTAGCCGGCACAGGATAATCCGCACGCGTTCAAGTTCCACGTATAATTCAATAGTTTTCTATCGACCTTTACGGTCTTACGCTCATTTATACATCTAGTTTCATTCGTATAGCAACCGCATACCAGTCAGTCCGCGGCGACACATGTAAACTCGCCTTGTTGGTAGTTGGTACCGCGCGACTGGCAGCACGAAAAATTGAAACGAGCTGCCGGGGACAGCTGGCGGCAGGAATGTGGGTTAGGCTCTATAGGTGGGCCGCTCTAATTATGAATTAATTCCGGAATAACGGTCGAACGTGCGACATTCAAATTTCAAGGTACTACAAACTGGAGCAAGTCTGAGAGCCGAGTATAATTTCGACGAAATTATTGTTTTTGACAATATTTAATTACAATTTGAAAATCTTGATTCGATACCTGATCGATCGGTAAGATTTACGGTATCGATATTGAGGTAATAATAGATAATGAATTTTCTATGTAATTTTTATTTTTTGGTTTCCCTTTTTTTTTTAATAACTCTTATATTCTATTCATCGTATTCAGGGGAAACCGTAGAGTCATTTGACTGAGTAAGAGCGCTTGGACGGGTCCGTACGTACGCCTGTGGTACGAGGGAGAAAAAAAGGACGAAGAAAGCAAGCCGGAAGGAATGAACGACAGAGAGAGAAAGGGAGACTCGTAAAGCTGTCTCCAATTATCGAAATCGTGAAGCGTCGAGACGCCTTTAAGAACGCCGCGGCTTATTCATCGACGACGTTTAGCGCTGTATTCAATTAAATACATCGTTATTTATTGTCGTGAGACGCATCTCGGTAATGGACCATGATCTTGGTCGTGGTCGAATAGAATATCGTTCGCGATTGCACTTGGAAATATTTGGACGGGCAGCCTAGTGACGTTTAAATTCGCGACGCGAACAGCGAGCAAATTGAAATACCGGTAATTCGTGTAAATTGATTTTTGCGAAAAAAAAAAAATTGCAAAAAAAAATTCGCCTACTTGAAGTAACCGCCGGATACAAGAAAATTCGCAACGTGCGCGGAAAGTAATGACGAAATGAAAAATTGCAGGGATCCTGCGAAATGCAAATATTTGTGAAATCGCAATCGGAACAGAAGACAAATTTCTATTTTATTCGCTCGGTCAACTCAAACCGTATTGTTCGTCGATGAATTACGGTGAATTTTAATCGATTCCGAAGTGTGAACGGTTTATCTATTTTCGCATGAATAATGATAACCTTCAAATTATCTTACCCATAACCAATTGGCTAAATGGTTAAGCACTAACGAGAACCGTGTCTTATTTACGAATCACGCACTGCTCTTGCGTTTCCATAACTGGTTCGTGACGATTTAACAGAGGCCAAAGCGTACGACAATGGCCTGAAAAAATTTATTTCAATAACGCATAAAGAAACGGTGACCGTCACGATAAAATCCCTCGGTAATCCTAAAGCGGCTGGCGAGAGATAAAAATCATGAGTAGTAAAATCCAAAGTCATCCCTAAGTACACACAGGATTTACCTAAGAAGCAAGAAAATAGTTTCACGCAAACGACCACGAGAACATCACGAAAGTCAAAGGGATGATCCAGCAAAGTTTGTTGTAAGGGAGAAAAAAAATTTGTTACAAAAGTGAAAAAAAATTGAACCCGAAAAATACGAGCACAGTACGTAAGTCGACATACAGGTAATATATTTTTTCTCTCCTTTCCACGATTCTATATATATTGATTTTTTTCTCCAATAGCAGGCATTCAGCGGTGTACCGAGAGCGGTTGGTTTATAGCGATTCACGTTGATAATTAAAATCGATAATTATCAAGACTTAATAACCGGTCGTTATCGTTATACCCAACGAATAAGAGTCTCTCGAGATCTTATTTTCTTTCCTGCCGACTGCGGATGCTGGTTAAGCTGGACCAGAGGTACGAGGGGTTAGGAGGTTCCTTCTCGCGAGGAAAAAGTACAGAGAGAAGGGTAACGAAGGAGAAGTTGAAAGACAATAAGTTTAGGTATACAGAAGTATATATCTATATAGATAAAGGGCGAGCGACGAAGACGGGAAGCAAGGGAAAAGTAAGCAGACGGCAAGGTAGCCAACTTCACGAGAAGGTTAGTCCACAGTGCCTATCCTAGTGAGCTAGTAAAAGGTCCGTGGAAGGGCTGAGGTTAGTCCACGTGAAGTACATATACATATATAGAGGACTATATAACAGGCGTACAAAGCTGGCCAGAAGGAACGGACAGAAGAGCAAAGTCACCGGTTTAAATTGAAGTGAGCCCCACGGGGGGAAAAGTGTCGGCCAGGCCACAAGTCTATCGGTCAGCACGGAGGGTTAATAACGCGTGGGAGTTTATCTGGAATTATGAAAAATCTCGAGTAAAGTCGAAGCAGGTAAGAGAGAAAGGGAAGAAATAGGGTGAAGAGAATATTGAAGAAAAACAATAGACCAGCCTCTACCTACGAGGCAAAGACACTGGTCTGCGTATAGCGAGGTCTGCGTTAATATAACAGGAAATGAAATTCTGTGCCGAATCAGCACCGTTAAAATCATAAATTTCTTCGAGACTTCACGTATACGCCTTTGCTATATCTATATACGTAGGTCGGTACGATATAACTTCTGCTACGAGTCAATGTTTTCTGCCGTGGACTTACCACCGAAAGGCATAAAGAATAGACGCGGCGCACATGTGTCCGTCATTTGTCATTTGACATTCTTCTGTCTTCGCTTTTTAATTCGTCCATTGAGAGAGCCGACCCCGCGGTTTCACGGCCGAGCTGAACGTAAAGTCTCTTGGCAGTGAGACCGAAGCCAACGGCAAGAGTGGATGCGAAGGATGACAAAGCTAGAGAGGACAGCCAGTAGTAGTCGCTAGTAGCGGCCAATAGTATTTAGTGAGAGTATCGGTGTCGGTAATAGAGAGTTAGTGAGGCTCGAGAAGAAAGAAGAGAGTGAAGAAGACGAGCGGGAGCGAAGTTGGTCGGTGAAGAGAAAATCACGAGCTGTTCGTCATAAGAGGAATTCCTTTGGCGATACTGCTCGTTTCATCCCCGTGACGTAGAAGAGAGAGAGAGAGAGAGAGAGAGAGAGAGGGGTGGAGGGGGGGGTCGCCGGCAGCATTTTCTGTCTTTTTGCTTCTTCATCTTCCTTTTTACTGCTTTATGGAATTTTTTTCACACGCGAGCACCCAGTCGTACATCAGAGAAGGCTTGACTGACTGTCTCTCTCTCTCTCTCTCTCTCTCTCTCTCTTCTTTCTTTACTCCTTTTCGCCCTTTTCTTCCTTTCTCCCTCTTCTCGGGACTACCCCCACCAGCTAACCCTTTCTCTCCTTATGCTCCTTTCTCGTTTCTCATTCCTGTCTTTCTCGCCCACTATTTCGTGCCTCCGCTGCTGGCTAGCCGGCAGAGAGGAACGAAGGGGAACAATAAGGAGGAGAGAAGAAAAAAGGAAAAGAAACAAATGCCAGCCGCCATAAAAACAACTGAAAGTATTAAAAACTTTAGGCCTTTTATTGCCTGGCCTGCGAGAGGTACAGTCGCATCCGAAGAGCTATGCTCTCTCTCTCTCTCTCTCAACACGCACGTGGGCTCGACGTAGCCGCCACTTCCGTTCTGACGCGACTGGCGGACCTTTCCGATCGTACAGCGAGGATGGAGGTGGACGGGAACGAAGTCCCGATGACAACACGGGGAATGACCACTGCTTCATTAGGTAGGGATGTGGAGGCACGAAGAAAACGAAAGGAACCGCCGCAACGTGCCAGGCGAAGACACTTAACTTCTACTGCGCATGCGTTCCGCTTTGAGAATTCGAATCGTACTGTCCGCAGTCAGACTCTGTACGAGACGCGCGTAGTGTGTTTAGATAGCGCGAAAACTGAGACAATTCCAGGAATCGAGAAAAGATACTATCCCGAGTGCCGTGCGGCACTTGCTTGTATTACTGCTGGAAATTGTCCAAGAGACACTTTCCGAGAATCGGATGGAAATATGAAACGCGTGTTCGAGGAGTTTCAGGTGTATTGAAAGAACAGAAGGAATTGCATGAATAGCATTAAAAATTGTTAACGAGAAACGCTCGGCTCTGAGGATTTCAATAAAAAGTCATAATCCCAGTCAAGAGAGTCGTAGGATATGTGAGGCGTGTGAAAAAGCTTATAAAAGACATATAAAACCTGGATGGCGGTAGGTAGCTGATTATTGAGATTTGTAAAAGCAAATATCGCCCGTAGTCGGTTTATTGGATCAAGAGAAGCGAACTTGGGAGTCTCGGCTAGAGTTGGCTGCTCTCTTTTGCTATCCCCTCTTTCCCTCTCTTTCTCTCCTGTTCGAGTCTGGCAGCCGGCGTTGTAAATTCACCGTTTTTTTAATCTCTGTAAACCACCGACACCGTCTAGGCAAGCAGCACCCGAGAGACGAGAGCACAAGCGAGAGCGAGCAAGCTCAGAGAGAGTAAACGCATGAGCTTATACACTGCAGAGAGGTGAGGAGAGTAAACGTATACTCTCTCCTTCTCTCTCCCTCTCTCTCCGCACACACCTCCTCGACTCTCTTAGACCCGCGCGTAAATCTCGCGGACAAACAATCATAATTTTCAAAGAGCAAACAAAAACAAGAGATCTCTTTAAAGGGAGCCGATGCCAGCGCGCATGAAATGCGGCCGCCTCCGCGCCTTCAATTGTTTCGAGGTTTTCTCCCCTCCCTCGCCTCACCTCACCGATCGCTCCTCTTGGATACCTTTCTTACTCCTCCATCTCCTACCCACCATCATAAGATCTTCACCACCTCCACCTTGCCAATATCCAAACGACCTACCGGACTTGACTTGTGCATTTTTGCCAAAGAAATTGTCTTTCCACATTTTTCATAATTCTAGAAAATCTTTCAAATTGTTCAATCAATATCACGTATCAACTTAATCGATTTATCGATCTAACGGAATGACGATTTGGTCGATAAAAACTTTTGTGCAAAATTATTATTTTTTACTATTTACAATTTCTGATCTACGACGGTGTATATTTTGGTCTGCTGCACGTTGTACGTATCTAGGAGTACAAGACACTGTGCGGTCGGACCAGACTACGGCAGAAGTAGAATAAGACAGAGCAAGTGTTAAGGTCAAACGAGTAGGAGGAAGTTGACTAGATAGAGAATGCCATAGAATTTCATCAGTCTTTACCTAACAGTAATTCACCTTTGACCTTTTACTAGCACCGCACGTGATTCGACGTATCGTGCAACAAGTTTCGCGAATCATAACGTTTCGGAAGGGACCCACGGCGCATTCGTCAGAGTCCTTAACGAGGAGCGCATTTGCAGTCTCCGTAAAGGAAAACGTAAGATGGTAAGGGAATCCAAAAGAGAAAGAATCAGAAAATTGATCCCAAGAAGAGAGATACGCGAGCGTCAAAGTCAAGAAGCAATTACTCATTGCTCACGTAGGGACCGTGATCGTTTATCAGATCGTTGTTTTCGGGCCGAAGCTCTTAAATGTCCATCTTGGGGGACTGAGAACGAAGACACGAGGATTTTCGTTTTATGGTTAAGACTAGAGTCAAGGGCGAGAGGGGTTGGGACGAAAAGAAGTCCTCCGGCTGTCTTGGCTAAAAGGGAGCCAACGGACAGGATGGCGCGCGAGAAACAATTAAAAGCTGAAATTTAGACATTAAAATTTTTAACGGTCTACACCTACCCGACACCATTATGGGAGAATTGTGAGGGACGGTCGCGGCGTCATCATCGCCACCATCGTCGTTTTCTCGTGACGATGGAACGTAAAAGAAAAAATGTCACGATAAAGGAGAGACCAACGAACCTCAATAAAGATTCGAAATTGTCTGGATGATCCCTGGGACCTGCGCACCAGGAGGAACTCAAAGAAAAAAAAAAATCCCATCCCGAACAGGTAAAATTATGTTGCGCCCTTACATGGATAAGCAGAGGGGTGAACCGGGTAAAATGTTACATCGATAAACAGACCAAGGAATGAATTTGAGGTTATAAAAAAAAATCCGCGACCTCATCATTTTATAGCGCACGATCCGGAAGGGATCTTGTTCTAGTGTACCGGAAGTGATCTCCTGAGGTAAAGATGAACGTTACCTTGTTCAATGAGAATCCTTAGTTCTTCTAGTTCGATGTACTGGGACTCGTGTCACCATTGTCCTGGACCACTGCTAATATATAAATAAATAAATATATATATATATAGCAAAGCAAATCCGTTGAACTAAACACTTCACAGCCCGTACCGTTCTTCGTTTCCGCTTCCGGTTTTCGCGTTATCACCTCTTCCCGCACTCTCCTAACCACTGCCCTGTCCTCCGTGATACCTTCACCGGCTTGACCCTCTTCTTCTTCTTCTTCTTCTTCGTCACTGTGTCGCGATTCTCACGATATACCCAGGCACACTGGCACCGTTTGTAGTCGCACGAATACCGGCAATTATAATTGCGTCATTGTTATCTCGGTTAACCACACACACACGTTATTATAGGTACGACAGTATCGTTAATCCCTTCTCGCTCTTCCGTGGTTGGTAATGTAAAGGGAGAGAGCGAGAAAGAGTACGAGAGAGTGAGAAAGAGAGCAACTGAGCAAGAGAGCAAATTGTGAATGAATCTCTCAAGCCCTGTTTAAACGACGCGCACGCGTACAGCGATTCACCCTTTAATGCGCACTTTTTCCCTAAACAATGCTCGTGTCCAATCTCGTAGCGTACATCTCTCGACGATCGTACGTTCTTCGAAACGAAGCCAAAGCACAGTCCGTGAGTAATCAATGAAAGAAATCCGGTGGATTTGAATCGTTCTTGGCTGCCACGTGAATCCGCGACGAATACGTTAATCAGTGACCTCTCGGGGTTGTGTCTGACTCGGAAGGGTAGTTGACAATGTTCCTCATGTACAAGGGGGATGTCGTAAATGGGCCTCGGCAGGACGGTCTGGCAAGGGGGAGTGGGGGAGGCGGCTAGTTCCTCGTTCAAAAACGTTAAGTGCCCAACGTCGAGCAACGTGTTCGACGTAGAGGCCGACGAGGATGAGGACGAACGACGCCGAGGTGGTGAATCGTCGAGAAACGAAAATTTTCGGGCTCGCAGAGGCCCAAGGTCCGAGTCAGCAGAGTGCGCGTGGCTCGGCTGGCGCGAGATGACTGAACCCCACCACCGTGAAGTTTGCAGCAAGGGTGCGCGGAGAGCACAGCCCCCTCTGCCCGGCTTCCCCACACCAACCTTCTGGCCACGTACGAGGACCCCCTACTTCTTCTTCTTGACGAGACCGTCGAAACCGCCGGCACCGCGGTACCAGTCGCCAGTCTTCGCCGCCAGGGGCGCTCGTGCGTCATCCCCCCACCCCACGACCCGCGCTACAAGCCTATCAAGTACTTTGGCTCACCCCCACCACCCCTTCTGGCAGAATATGTCCTGCTGCTCGCAGCGTGTTACTGCCACTGACCCCCACTACTCATTCGATTCCCCCCACCCGTTGGAACCCTCCACCTTCCTCACCAGGAACACGCTGCTCCGGTACTCCTGGTGGTGGTGGTGGCTGGCTGCCTGCCTTTTTCCCTAGTTCTCGTAGCGAGACCGAGTTCGGACCCGATGGCAGAACGAGTTGGACGGAGACAGCGAGACTGGCACTATTCCCATGTGAGAACGAGATGGGAGGTTATGAGACTTATGCTGCTGAGGCTGCGAGACCGCCTCGTTTTTTAACCGGCCTCCTACTCGTCTGACAGTCTCACCGATCCACGTGCGATTGCGTTTTTAGAAAGACGGCTGTGCGCCAGCGCGATACGAGACTCCACTACGCCCCAAGTAAGGGGTAGGACGAGACACCCCTCTGTCTTTTTACTGGCCGATAATGATACCCTGATAAACTCTACCTTGCGTAACCAGTGTTGATAGATGAAACGTTGAACGGTGCAAATATTTTACACGGACAATCTTTCTATTCTTTTTGAGAATATTTGCGCGCAGACATTACGCGTGCGATAAGGGAGACCAAATTCTTATTGCTACTGTAGCTTCTATGGGTTTACGTTTAATCCCGTTAAGTAATCAGGGTGTCGCTTTATGCCGGGACCTGTAATAACCATAGCTGCGTATTGTTTATCAGCATTTTGTTTTAGTTTGTTATCACAGTCTTTGAGATAATCGTTACGTTCTTGTTGATTTTTGTAAATTACGCGGAACTCCCGTGTGACTTTTTTACTTAGCGCTTTCCGGCAGCTCCTCAAATATCTCGTCCCGGCCATTTGGGGTAGGGCTTCTTCATCTTTTCAAAAGAGTTATGACACCGGGAGTTAATGGCTCGGGATATTTTCGTACCGGGAAACCATGACTACTTCTACACGGGGATGGTGCGAACGCGCTTGAAACGATAGCGAGAAAAGGGGATGCAACGTGGATGGTACCTACTACAAGGGTTACGAGGGTTTCCTTATGAGTATGGATATTGAACTCAAGGGATCGTAAAGGAATTAGCATCCTGTTCCTGGCGCACCCTTTTTTTAGTCCCCTAAATGCCCTCACATATACACGGATGTAAGTGCCGCGGCATCGCGATTGCGAATAATGGGGTGAAAAAGTGGAATGTGGGAACGGAACTCGACGAGCACAGTTAGATGGGACTCGGGAAAGGGTTGAAGTAACTGAAGAACCGAGTATCGCGTTGGTTGAGGGGTTTCGAAAATGGGTCGGATTAGAGGCACTTAATATTTTTTCTCAAAGAGGCCCCTTTAGTCCGACATAAAGTATCGCGTTTCACTAGGTATTATATGGGGGCACCGCGACGCTTCCCGTTTTACGTAATAAGACGACAAATTTCAGAGACGTTCGAAAAACCACCCGGATCCGGGACTTGGTGGGGACTTCAGGGGCCAAGACTCATCAGGACGCGGGGCCTTATAGGGACACGAGAATAAGTTCCGCCTCGCGGTTATGGGACTTGGGACGTAGTATGACTCGAGGGATGAGGACGCGGGGTGCCAGTGTCTCCGATTTCCGGAAAAAAGGGTTTTCACCCCCCGTCCTCCTCTCCTACGGACCCTTCATCTACTGTGAGAAAACGTCTATTAGATGAAAAACGGTTACCGTAAATAACGGTGCCCTAAACGCTTCTCGCCCAGGGGTTCGAATCAGAGTTCACGTTCTCGCGTTCCAGGTATGTAGACAGTCGGAAAATGGAATAAAATTTTTCGCCAGGATTCCAATACCTGAGACAAAACAAGGGTACTTTGCCACGAGGGTGAAATTTTTCCCTTGCAGAATTCCACGCTAAAGGACTTTCCGCGTGTCTTACCCGTATCCTTTTTTTTTTTAGAAAGAAAAATATTGCAAAAAAATGTATGAGAAATCCCTGGGACCTTTTTGGGCAATTTTCTATTTATTACGGAATACAATTTTCGGCTATGTCAATAGACAGTTTATAATGTACGTACGACGAATCTACGAGAAATACAGTAACGCGCGGTGCGTCAGTAGACGCACGCGAACGCCGTAAACGCAGCAAACACGCAACGTCGACAGAGAGAAAGAGATTGAGAAATAGAGTAAAAGAGAAAACGTGCGCAAGACTAAGATAAAGAGAGAGAAGAGACAGAGCCGCGTCTCTCGCTCGGTATATCCGAAGTTTAAAAATATCAAGTCTTCGCCCAGCCCTTCTAGTAGAAATATTAATTTTTTTATCTCCCCGAAACCATATGGCGCGTAGGTGCCCATCTTCTTGGGTCTCAGATAAAAAAAAAAACACAAGAAGGAACTCACTCCCATCCCTTTTAAACTTTTCGTTAGCTCCGTAATATTCTCTCGAAATGGATATTTTTAGAGTCAGATTTCCAAAGGTGGTTTTCTAGTTTCACCCTACGTGGAAGAAAGGGTTGCAAGCCCTTGGCGTTTCCGCGTCTAAATCTTCACCTTGTACCCCGAGGTCGACGAACCAGCTGGCGCATCATCCATCCAAACACTCTAATATACCTACTACCACAACTGCATTTTTTTCCATCCCAAGCCTACCCCAAGTTCAAAAAGAATTTCCAAATTAAAAAATACCTACTACAAAATTCTTTCGAACCATTTCATACGTTACGTAGCCACAAGCCTTTACCCACCAATAACATCGAATGGCAAAACGCACGCGTGCGTCAATACACAGGGTGGATTAGAAGTATTAGAAACCATGCGTAAGGCCAACGAAGCAGTAGAGTCACGGTATCCGCGTCTATCTACGTACCAAACAAGTACGTACATACGTACAAGATACACAAGTCTACACGAGCTATGCATTGACCAGCATACTCGTCCAACATGGAATGTGGTCTGCCCGGCATATATAGCTGCTATAGTTCCCTTTTTTATTACTTTATAATGCATTAGGTATAATAGCCGCACGCACTTAATGGACTGTACCCTCGTTACAGTATGCTACATCGTGGGTGGATAGTGGTTGGTCGGTTCGGTAGGTAGGTTGGCAGATAGATACACTGCCGACTGGTGCCCGTTCGCATATTGTAATTACATGAATTATTTCATTTCGCCTTGCGGATCCGTTCCACTCGGCCATTTCAGTCTGAAGGTGGCAATGAAGAAGAAAAGACAAGACGCTGCCATATAGCATCAACATAGGCAGTACGTAACACGCAACGAATACATCCCTAAACAAATTGCATTATATGCAATATGCATCTGCCTATACATAATACAAAAGTGCATATAATAATTATAAAAAAAAAAAAATTTTTTTTTTTTTCTTAATTTTACAAAAATTAATGCATACCCTGTTTAGCAGCGCACCAACTGCATTAGGTCCCAGAATCATTTCAGACCTCGATCCGCGAGGTTCACCCATACGCACGCGTCTCACCTCACTCATATCACTGAAATATTCAGTCGCCCGAGCCTTCCGCGTCTGTGTTGGCTTAAGACTGGTTTTCAATATGACTCATAAGTGTAGCTGCTCGGTCGATCGTGTTGGTGCGCTCGTATATCAAAACCAGTAGGCACCCCCGACATTGCGATCGGCTGGCCCAATACGCATCCATTTCCACTATACGTGTGCGTATTATCCGTGGCTCATTCTAGCAGCGTGTCTTTCATTTTTGCAGACTAGCCTTAAGTCCAAGTCGTTCTATTTAAGCGAGCGCATGGAATTAAGTAACAAGACTGCTGTCTCTCAGCGCCACATCCGCTTCCACAAGTCCCAGCATTTTATACTTGACCGTTCATATAGTTGAAGCTACCGGTATTTACGCGGCATATATACAAAACCATAAGCTACGCCATTGAGGTATTAATTGTTAATACTAATTCCCATATTTTTCATAACAATAAAATACATTCCTATACGACCCATCTCTTTTTAATAATTCTCTTTATTTCTATGCTTCCTTCCCTTTCTTCTATTCCACAGACTATTCTAGCTCCGAAACTTCACTTTTTTTATTCGGCCTTATTCGCATACCCAGTTACGGGCGTAGTATCCATATACCGTGTATATCGTGCGATCGTGAACTCTCGATAAAGCGTACACAATGATCCGCTCGAATTCGCGGATCTGAAATTGTTCCTAACGGTTCGCATGGCTGCGGGCAAGTGGCCTCGATTTTGCTAACAAGAATTACAAAATAACTCGGCACCGTTTTACGCTAGTCGCTCCTATGGTAGTAAGAGAGCAGCCGAGGAGCGCTAATCAGTTTTAAATAACACGCTGCCTCCTGGCACGAGATCATCGACTGCCAAACGGACTGTGCTCTCGTAATTACCCAAATGCCTGAAAAGTGGTAAGGCGAGAGTACGGATCTCGCAACCTGGGACGCCTAGATACGACGGAAAGGTTGGCAAGTGAGTCTGGGTCAGTTATCCCTGAGCGAGATATGTTATGTATTATTATTATTATATTTTATGTATAAATATATGCATATATATATATATATATATGTATATACGGGCACTGTATAGATATATAGTATCGTACAGTACGTTCGCATAACAGTACGACGGTATGCCGGGAGTGTCGCATACATGGAAACGGGATACCCCGTTGGTAACGACGCCGACGACGACCGACGGTCGAGCAAACAATCGCGATACCGGACTACACGTCGCGAACTGAGTTCGAGTGCAATTCGCCTAACGAGCGTTAAATCGATTCCCACGGCGTTATCGGAAATTCGATTTCTTCGATCGAATAACTGTGAGAAATCATTGATCTTGTGGATTCTATGAACGTATACTTATTATTATTTGACATTACGAATATCGTTTATTGTTATTATTTTTTTTAAATAATTTCCTTGGATGATGCGATTTTGTTGTTTATGAATAAATTTTTTTTCTTTTTTATGTGCCGCTACGTAAAACTCGTTTGATCAATTTAATTGGATTGACGAAAGTTTTTATGGCGGGATTAATTTGAATTTCTCATTTCTGGATTACGCAAGGCGAGCATAGCATAAGAATATCGAATGGGTCTGATCAAGCGACGAGTAATTCGAAAGATAATTTTTTAAATGTAAATTTTTATTATACGTCGAGTATACATTTTAATTGAAATCTTTATAATTGAGGGACATCGCTGCACTATACTTGTCATGTATAATTTATATTCCGGTCGTGCAGGATCTTGGAAGGATCTTAATGTCGTTTTCGAGAAAAGACATTAAGCGACAATTAATTCCAAAAATGTGGTATCGTATAGTCCATGCGAAAAAAAAACGTGTGCTGTAAATACGACGCGTCGCTTTTCCAATTCTTCCTGTTTCTCGATTCGGGGAATCGCGCGACGTCCATTCACGTACGTCGCGCCCGGCCATTACCGGCGTCGCTGCTGTGCGTAGGGCATTTAATTGAGAAGTCCACGAAACAATGGGCTGCCGATACGATACGAGACTGGTGTGCGTGAGTTGCTGCGTAACGCGGCATTAGTGTCGGTGAGTGCGTGAGTTAGACGTGACGGGACGTCAACGACCTTTTATTAGTAGTTCTTGCGATGTGCCCTTTTATCATTCTGATTTGTCGTCATATATATATATATATATATAAGTATATATATATATATTTTTTTGAAATTCATCTGCTCATCCATCCTCATAATTTCATTGGAATGTCTTTGTAAATATCGTGAGACACATTCGACGAGTACACGTGATATATTTTGTCCCTTGTAATAATATGAGGGGTTCCCGCCCGTCATCCCTTGGAAGTTGAAAATAAATTAAGGAAAAAGAAAAAAAACCTTACTTGTCGATTGGCCAATCGAAAGGAAATAAGTGACCGGAAGGGAGGAAGGTGCCGGGTAGGGTCCTGTGAAATTGAGCCGTTAATACGTCAGAGCCCATATAGAACGAGGCACCGATCCTAACCGAGAGCGATCCTCTCGCAGGACACTGACCCTCCCCAAAAGGTAAAGCCAAAGCCAACCCCCATGGTTCGACCTAAGTGGGTTCCTGGCGTAGTGTAGAAGGCGACAATGGGGACAGTAGAAATATTTTGACAGGCCCCTTGACCGCGCGTCGATTTCTTGGCTGACCACCACGAAAGGGTCCCGCTCGGGGGAAAAAAGTATAAAGGTAAAAAAAAAAAAAGAGTAAGAAAAAAGTCAAAGATCGGGCAATTAACCCTCCCTTTTTTCAGTAGCCACGGAGAAGTAGTCTTGAACGAAGGTGAAAAAAAAAGAAGACAAAAAACAAGAGCTTCCCTAGAGTGTAGTGGGCTACGTGTGAAAATCCCATTTTCACAGCGGCCAAGCATGGATAATGGCACGAGGAAAAGGAAAAGAAAAAAAAGTCCACGTGAGATGCCAAGCATAAAAAAGAAGGTTAAATGGCCACTTTGCCAACGGTGAATGGGTCGTGGTCCACCACCCGGGGCTTCTCGCGATTTATTTCGATCTCGTCGCCTTTCCTACTACCGATGGAAGAATCCGATCTGTTTACTCACCCTGTATATCACGGGGGATGAAAAGGGCCCGTTGGACTAACACAATAAAGATTTTCATCCCAGACTGTCGATACTCGACAACTTCTCCCGTTCTGGTAAGAATGATACAGAGGTTAGCGACTTGTTGGGAATCGGGGAAGAAATAAAAAAATGGCGTCCCGTATACGAGTCCTGGAATCATAGGGTGGAAATTGAACTGTCCTGGGATGCAAGAACTTCTCCGATTACGTTGCTCCCAGAGTCCGTAGTGCATCGAGAGATGCACACGACTGACACGGTCGGCCGAGTATGTGTGTGTGTATATATATATATATATATATACTGTACCAAGGTACTGACTATCGATATGGTTGTATACACTGTACTCACATATGGATAAGGGCATGTATATACACTTACGCGTAATGAAAGCGATTTTTCCATAGTTCCGCGCGTCTCGCCCGAAGCGAAACAATATAGACGTACCGTCCGTGCCAAAAAACAGACGCGTCTTTGGTCGTGGATCAGCGATCGTTATCTCGGTAAGCAAAGATTCGGATCGACGTTGAAAAATAATATCCGCGAAGGTTGTATTCCGCGGAATAAGATGGCGCTACGTGAGCTCCGCTGAGTGCCGTTGGAAATCCATGAAAAATTGGCAAAGTTGGGCGTCTGGCGGGGCCCATAAAGTGTCGGAGTAAATCATTTGGTTTTATGGTGGTGCACGTTTGCCAACCTTTTGCTGATGAATTCCTTACCCAGCGTGCACCTCGCCACGACTCGTGAGCGGTTCTGCCGCGGCTTTTAGGTTTTGCGGTATTGCCAGTTCTCTCGTGCAAAACTATACATTCTGTTGAAAATAAAGAATCTGTCCTTTCCTCGGAAACGATTATGCAGAACGGTCCAGCTTCGTAGATTACACGTGAATTTCCTTCGAATCCTTTCGATTCCACGAAAGGTGCTTTGTGAATTAAGAAAAAAATACTATGGCGACATCTAGCGGTAATTTTTCACAAGTGACTAATGACCGAAACGACGCCTCCCCTAGCTAACTTCACGGCAACGTCTTTTCGCGTGGTTATTTTTTGCCATCATTTTCTTCCTCTTTACTTTTCTTCTAACACGACGAAATTTATGAATTTTTACGAGGCACGACTTACTACCGTCTTCTCATTTTCAATTTGCAAAAAGTCATACCCGACGGGCTTGAAACTGCGGGGACAGGGTCAATTTTACTTTTTACTTCGCGCTCTTTACGTCGATTAGAGGGGCGAGACTGTGAGGTGTCGACGGCAGGGTTGCTGTTTTCTGGATCCGCCCTAACGGCGTTCCGATTATACAGATATTCAAATGAAGCCGCCTTCGAGCCTCTGCCCGCAACAGTTACGTATTATCGAATTATTCTAATTTTCATGGGCAAAACAGCTCGTGAACTACCAGTAGAATTTCGTTGCCGCTAAAAACAACGGCTACGCCCACGAACTGAGCTATTGGGGTTGCCTTCGCGGTTACACCCTTCCACGGATTCTCGACGCGTCGATACGCCGAGTTTTCCACCTAGAACGGGGGTTGGAATTTGCCTCTGTACTTCAGTACCGAGTGCGCAAACTCCCCCCGAGGTTATTTCTCATTCGCGGAAAGTTAGGGGTGCGAACGCCACCCCCGTTACTGTCATTGGCACTGGAATATTACGCCTTCTTCCTTATCATTATGTTACACACATATATATATATATATATACATAATACAGGCTATTACCAATTTACTGTATATGGATTAGGACTGACCCCCCCTCCCGCCCCTCTAACCCAACGTTATTCTAATCCTAAATTCTTTTACCACTTACGAAATAGCTACAGGGAATGACTTTATCGTATGGCAAGTGACAACGCTCGTCGACTTTTGGATCTTATGAATAAACCGAAGCGAATCCTTTTACTTCGTTTTGTCGTCTTGTCGTATCGTTTTTCTAGACGGATATACCGTGTATTTTCATCCCGAGAATCGATTGACACGAAATTCGTTCCGTTATTCGTCACGAGTTACGATTAAGAGATTGCCTAAGATGTTTATACAAAAATTCCAAAATAATTCATACGTAAATTCAAACGTGACGAAAGATAACCAAACGTATTAAAACAGTACAGAAGATAATAAATATTTAAAAAAAAAAAAAAAAGAAAAAATATAATTTGTAACCTCGTACGATTATAATTCATTGACGTTCACCATCCCCCTTTTGACGTCTTAGGAATTTTTCATAAATCCAAAGCCAGTATACAATGGTACCTTGAGATTACTTTTCAAAGGAACAACAGATCCTCGGCACGGCCGACGTAAAAGCTGTCGATGAAAAAGTCGAATGGACGACAAGACGATACAAGGGAAGACAAGGTAAAGCGAAGGCGGTAAGGCATCGCCATATGGGTTTACGGGCACCGGTATCACATATATGACGTCACGTACGTGGCCGGATACCGTGAACGTGTCACACGGCCGGTCCGCGCCCTCGGAATAATAACAAAAGACTGTCACTCGAAAAGCGAACTGTACCGCATAGGTATACACGGATGTGCATACACGACTGTCGTCATCCAACTAGCCAAGTGAAGAAGCATATGTAGTCGAGTCACCAAGTACTAGGTTATGTTACCAGTATAGCAAAGGCATCAGCTACGTTAAGTCCCTCTACGATTATTTGAAAATTCATATTAAGAACGACATGTGCCGTTAGCTTCCTCCTGGCTAATAATCGACTGGGCCTTCGAAAGTTCACTGCTCGAGCGGTAAAACCCCTTAGGGAAACAAAAGGCCCCCGCGAGCTAAAGAGTACGGCGCTTCTAGGTCTACGTGATTCTCGATTCTCAACATGGACTAACGCGGGGCCCACTGCTCCCCTCGCGTGCAGTACGCATTTTCGTGTAAGGCCCAAAGGATGCCAGGGCCCCTAACCACATATAATCATACGTTTATAGTATTTTTTTTTTTTGGCTAGTAAAATATTTCGTTTCTATACGAACCGCTTGGCTGCTAATCAAGTCACTATTTTTTCTCGCAATTATTCACAAGTTATTTTAGTCGCGAGTAATTGCCAAGCCAATGCGAATCTCGGAGACAATGAAAACCAAGCGGATCGCTGAGTTTGTCCAGAGAACGTAGGGTAGGGATATGGCAGCGTGTGTCGTTTCTCAGTTAAGTCTCTCTGTGGTTTGAAACACGATCGGCCTGAGAGTGTTCCATCATATGTGTCTATAAAACACGCCCGTACGTGTAGCCCGTGGGGGCATGTGTGCGCCAAGCGTACTTGGACTGGTTCTTAGAAGGAATCAGGAGATAATTAATTGTCCTCGCGATGCGGCATAACGAAGCTGGACCGACCCTCCTCTTCCAGTCGATGCTCTTATCCACGAGTAATATACAACCCTTTTTTTTTTTTCCTTTCAGCATTGTTACCTTTATTATCGCCTTCTATACAAGCCCAAGAGACAATTGTAAAGGAGAAAAAATATACATCTAGAAATACCGTGAAAAAGGAACAAAAATTATTACAATCAAACTTAACTCGACTCCCTACCGGAAGTAACGTTTTGTACGCTATAGGAAAGCCTGAGAAGGTCTCTGGAACGAATTGTAGAGAAAAGACGAAAAAATCTGTATGCTATGAAAAAGATATGAAAAAATTCAACAATCAATTCTACTCACCGAATATCTCTCGGACTGCTTCGAATACAGGAGGCCAATATTTGCGGGACCTTAGAAAATGGACAAACTGATAGCCGGTAGTGGAGAACGAATGTGGCCGGTAGCTGGACTCCACATAACCTCGAAATCCGCGGGACTCTAGATATTGACTCGCAAGACTATACACGCGCCTCATCTACTTACTCACACATGATATCAATACGTTATATAGATATATAAGTATAACAGCCAGCAGTGTGATCTATCTATCTACGTGTAGGATAGCCAGAACCTAATACTCCGGGTATTGGGTTCTTGACCGTTCTCCGGAGAGCTCGACCGGAGTAGCCCGGGGCTAGCGAAACCAGAGCTCTAACCCTACCCTTCTCCATGGGACTGGATAATACATATATGTAATACCAGATCCCCATATATAAAACTAGCTATGTATACGCGTACGCACAGTCAACTGGGAAGACTCCCTCTTTACTGTTATTATTATTCGTATTCGTTTTATCATTTTTTATCATACATTTTATTTCATTCTAGATTCCTGTTACTGGGTATTAATTGATCTTGGATTAGAAGCAGCTACGTGGATGTAGGACATTTAGAACTTTTTTTTTTTTAATATCACCTTTAACAGATCGAATTACACGATATTGTACGTTTTTAGTGGAATTGGAAAAGGACGGGAAGTTTTATTAATTTAATTCGTTATTATAATTAACTTTGAGATTATCGACGACGAATAGTAAATTACGAGGTGGAATATGAATTTCTATTAACGTAGAACTTTGTGCGGAATAGAAATCGTCGTTAACCGGTGTCTGGGAACAATGGAAATAATTCCTTGAGATTGAAAAAAAATTATCAAGTTTGCCGTCATCTCTCGATTTATCGTATTTACGCCGACACAGTTATCGCTACATTGTATTTAACGTGTACATACATAGAGATACGCGCGCGCGCTTACAACGAAATACCGACGATCAAGAATTCAGCAACATTCAGCCTTTATGCCTATGTTAGAATCGAAATAGTGCGTAGGCCGTAGTAACGGTAAGGCTACCTCGCACAAGTAAATGAAGAAAGTGAGATCGCGAGATTGACAATAAGTACCATAAAAATCGAAGAAAAGTTAGTCCCCACGAAAATAAAGAAATCACAAAAATCATGACAATCCTCAATAATCCATATAAATCCCAGAGAAATTATGCAAAAAAAAACCGTTTTTTCTTTTTTTTTTGTCTTCCACCAACTTTTTTTTTTCTTCCATCGTTAAATAACCCCTTTTCACATATCTAACGGTAACGTTAACTTTCTCACGATTTATTTGAATAATTGCGCAAAGCGCTGAGCATAACGTACGAGCTCGTCGCTTCGGTCTCGCCGTTAATCGCTGCCGGATTAAGAACAGCTCCTTGTGTATACCGGTTTCCAAAGAGTCCCCGCTCTAGCTCCCAACGTGATAAAATCCTTTTGCGATCAGTTTCCTCCTCGCTATGCTCTCCGGCCCTGGCAAGTCTTTACTCGACTTTCTACACCAATCCCATACAGCAAACACATTACAATCGCTCTATATACACCCATCAAGTGATCCTATTCTAATCACAAAAGGCAAACGAAGACCAACTCGATTGGACAAAGACAATAAAATACCAATAGTAAATCCGAAGAGGACGAGAGTCGATAACATTTTTTCTTCACGATAATTATACCGCGAACGCAAAGCTTTCACTCGGACCACGTCAAACAAAGGCGACACAATGGACAATTACCGACATATCGTATATATACCAATATTACTATTACAACGTACAGCATATAAAGTATACGTAACTTCGACATACTTAGTCGTCCTGGTACTCCTTTCCTTCTTCCTCCCACCTGCCCACCCTTGTACGTAACGTTACATTTTTTTCATACCTATATATCATGTATACATATAACATACCTACAGGTACCTGTAACCGAACCAATCCTTTACCCAATGCCCATTGTACAAATTGCTACCGGTGCTCAGTCGTTCAGTTTCCTTAGACCGATGATGCCAGTTTCCTCGCGCTATCTCATATCGAAGCACGTGGGTTTCGAAAATTATAAATATCGCATCCACCAAGAAAGTGATGGGCACGTGAGGCCGTCTTCCTGCCGTCAGTCGGCAGGTTATATTTAGATTGCCGGCTTATTTCCACAGGCAGAGTTCATTTCTGAATGAATGAACGCCATGAGCGCGACTCCTTGCTCTATGAAAGGTTGGTGTGCGTTAAGGCGCGCGTGGTTAGTGACGTACGACGTGTGAGTATGTCATGCGCGAGTGTATATAGATATATATGAACGTTAGGATAAATTTAAAGATTTATTAACAATTAAATTGAAGGATCGTAAAAGGTGTATGGGTCGATTAAAAAATTTATCGATACCCCTACGCGTATATATAATAAAGAAACAAAGGGGATAGAGACAGAATAAAATAGAAAGGAAAGGAGAACTTTCGATAAGATCTCGCGACAGTTTCGTTCCGCATATCGGCGCGTGTCGACCAATTGAAATGCACGAAGTTCACCGCGTGTTCCAGGGAGTACGGCAAGAAATTTTTAAATGGCCGCTCATTGCGGTGCAGGAATGTATGGAAATGTAGGTAGGTACCACCTTTATTCCCCCATGGTGTGTCCTACATGGTTAACGTACGACGGGGTACCGCGTGACACGTGTTAATCGCCGAGGCGATGGAGAGAGAAGAAAAAAAAAAATGAAAACGAAAATATTTATATAGAATCCAAAAACCAATCCCTTCCTTGTTACGACAATAACAGGGAAATCCTGTCTCGTTATATGCAACACCTTTCTTCTCATTTTTTACCTGGAAAATTTATCCCTACCATCGTATCATATATTGATACCACTTTCATAACAGAGTCGAATCACGTTCCGTATGACACACATGTTGCAACCTCCGGAATGCAGACATCATACCTATTACCCATAGCGATTACTGCGTACAGCAACGCATCGAGTGATTGTTGGCTTCGTGGAAAAGTTCAAATTTCGCGGGATGTGTTAAAATCCATTCTGACTGATAGTCAAAAGGATACGAGAAAGGAATGAAAAAAAAAAAAAAAAAAAATTTTTTTTTTTTTTTTTTCCCCAAAAACACCCCTCTAGATCTTCCATAGGCGTTTTTCCCTTTGCCATGTTAATATCCTCTTTCTTCTGGTTTCTACGATCGATCGTGAAATAAAAGCAGTGACCGGTTCACGCGTGTCCCTACGACAATATCCTCAGGTAGGAGCTGGGAGTCCGAGATAGGTACGGTTGCACGAGATCGTATTGTATAGCTATAGTCTAGGTAATATATAGTGTATAAGGTACGTACGGTACGGCGAAGCAGCCAGGACGCACGTAGTATAGATATATACGTTTATTCAAGAGACCTCGAGAGGAGACTATAGGAGCTAATGGTTATCTCGTATGCGTGAAGCGTTCCAGGCTAGCGCGTGTCCCCCCGCTTCGCACCTTCGATGTGCTGTACACGCGTGACTTACGCACACGCAACCCACTGCTACGTATCCGTACTGTGTTGCTGTTTGAGCGAATCGCGCTGTCCTCTACATGCGCGTACTGTATGTAGTCACTGCCGTAACTTGGGCCTGTATCGTGCCGATGCCAAGTGGCGAGAAGTTGGCTCGCGCGAAACTTGAAAAAAACTTGTCCTACCTCCGTATCGACGACTCTATTCTAGGTTTCTCTATATACAATTTCATTAAGTTTACGTAGGCGCGTGGACGCCAGTGTGAAAGGTGAAAATAAAAGAACGAAGTCGAGACACGGGGCACGCGTCGTTAATGCGTCCTTCTGTATGGTACAGTATAGCATATAGGGTACATTACGAGGGGAGTCGAATATGTAAACGAGTCGTGATAAATCATGTAAAATTTGACAAAGTCTTTGCCGCGCTAGTAGCTTGACTCTGTCGAGTGAGTGAATGCGTTTCTGGATGATTTTTACCCCTAAACTCTTACCCCTTGATAGGTCCCCTTTACTTAACTATTAATATCGTCTATCTTCATCCCTTATGAAATTATGAGAATGGACCTGGCATGTGACGGCTGGTGACTCTTGTCGATATATATATATATATATATATATATATATATATATATATATTATAGTTAGAGGCAGTTTATGCCATACGTTCAAAAAGTGAACATCGCCTTTAAACTACCCCTTCTTACATGCAAATATCTTGCTGAAGTTAACAATGAGAACCACCCTGATCGGACCCACCCTAACGGTGGCAGGGTTTTTGCGGTCGTGAAAGAAAGGCAAAAACGAGCCCACGCTCACGGATCATCTGCATATCTAAATAATCGAACGTATGTGTAGCACGGACCGCCCGGGCCAGGAACCGTGGAACAGCGGTGCGGTGTTCATCGGGTACGTCGGGTTACTGATTTGCATTGCAAATGCGCGCACCGGGTTCCTTGAACCAGATCCGATTGGCTGCCAGTCTCGCAAATCTAGATATCCATTGGCCTTTAATACAGCGGAGAGGGTTGCGCGTCATTGATTGCCGATTGAAAAGCGTGGCCAACCCCCTACTTTCACTCTCTCTCTCTCTCTCTCTCTCTCATATCTCTCATCTCTCGCAACTTTCGATCTCATTCAGTTCGACTATCCGCGATTAACCTATTGACCTTTCTCCTCGCGAAAGTGCATCCGTACGTTGCAACGTAGGTGCATCACCTACGACCCTTTTATAGAACGGATATCCCGGCAGCTGTCGATAATGAATTACGATCTACCCTTGATGATCTATTGGCTAATTTACATACGGACAGTCTATTCTATATAAATCGTATACCATAGTTTTCGATCTATCACATCCGGTGGCACTGAGGTTGCTCATGGGACGCTGTGCCTACGGTACAAGGCGTTTGTTTAGTTTATTTCATTTATGTTTCTATGCGCTTTCTTTTCTCTTTCATTTTACATTCTCCAGGCTTCCCCGCCTGGTAGCAATGCAGTGCGACAATGCAGTCTCAAGAATTCTGTTGTTCCGTTATCGGCCGAGATAGAGAACCAGCCTGAGTTGAATTCGACGCGCAGGAATTGAAATACGACTCGACACTGGCCTTGCTGCACATTAACGCCCTATGCGTTTTACACGCGTACGTTACATACGCTATACGTACTAAAGTCACCTTGCAATGCATATACTGCCAAAGGGTAACAGTTGCATCGAAATGCACTTAGGCAGGATGCGTTGAAGAATGCATTTCCTGAACCTTGTGAAAATATCAATAAAATGCTATTAAAATATCATTTGATTGTATAAAATTTGTATATAATAAATATTAATTGTCAATAAATTGAAATAACGAGTGATGCAATTATCCGGTAAAATTTATTTATTTATTTATTTATTAAATAACAATACGCTATTTCATATTGAAATTACCTATATAGGAAACGAGAAGATTATTCTCAATGGTAACTAATTGTATAAATGACTATGGATGCATCGTAAACCTAGAATTTCTCCGTGGTGGCATTCCTGTACTTCGATTCACCTTTGAAAAGTCTACTGATTGTATTCAAATATCATACCCACAATTATTCAGCTTGTAGACAAACTCATTGCGACATACATAGGTCCTACACGAGGCGACTGATAGTTGACTGGCGCTGGAGGTTGGTGCATTTTTATAACCAGGCACTTCCGTGTAATCTGTCGTACCAAGAGGAATCTGTATGGTTGCAATTGCAGAAATTTGAACTCTCGGCAATGCGTTACGTTACTCGCCCACGCGGAATGCCTGGGCTTTATCAGGTGTTTCCGTGGAAGGTGCAGTGGAAGGAAGTGAGCAAAGAATAAAAGTGTTGGCATTTCCAGGGTACGACGTCAACGCAGACGGTTAACTTAGTGGTTATCACCAGAGCAAAACAATATCCTCCAGTTGCAGTGGTCACCCTATCAATATTATGCTTAGTCGTTTCTCGGTAAGTCACCGGGTACGTTGGTGGAGTCCAGTTGGTGTATATAGTAATAATATGGAGAAGTCCCTTTGACGGTACAACCAGACGCAGAAACTGTTGCGTCTCGCGAATCGGGACCGGATGCTGCGCGTAATCGGAGAGACCAGTACGAAATTGAAGATGATAAACACAGTGGCAGGTACCAATAAAGTGTTTTATTTAAGACTATATTTTTGTATATAGATAAAAGGTTACTTTGATTTTTCGAAGCAAGTCTGTGCTGCGAGCCGGACGAAATGTCATTTCGAGAGTTCCGGGATGGTGTGTGGGTATAAGGACTTTCAAATTTAATACAAATGGCGTTGCGTGAATCCACGAGTCATCGAGGCACCGGGATGACCCCGGGCCTTTCCGATACGTATATTTCGATTTTGATCGAATGCCGATCAAAAGGCTCGTCATCCTCCTGTGGTTTCTGGCTAATCCAAGATCGGCTATTGCCACGTCCTTTAGAATGTAAATGGCAATCGGCGGATTTAAATTTCTTACCCGAGACTTCTCGGAAGAGACCAAACGATCCACGTGGTTCGGGTTTGTTCGGCAAACTTTGATTTCTTTGACAGCTGTCATTACCTACTAACTAGCTACGGGCGTGAATTCAAGGTGGGATTAATGGAGATGAGAATTCGTATAGGTGCGGGCAGATTGGCGCACTGCGTACATATTGATGGTTTTTGTAAATCTTGGGGAAAAAAAAAAAAAAAACGGAAAATCGTCAACGTGCCCACGGAAGTCAATAGGACGAAACCTCAAATTCGCAACGGACTCCCGGCTAGGTATACACATAATGGGGAACACCATGCACTTTGGAAATTTGTGGAAACTACTGGTGAAAGGGCAACATTTTCACGCTCGACCCTTTCCACGGATCCTCCTACCAAACAACCCCTGTGGATCAGAGGTCGCTAAATACGTCCTTAATGTCGCACCGGGTCCCCATTGTGAGTGCGGTCTAGGGGTGCCCATTATGCAATTTCAATACTTTACGGGAGCAGTCACTGCCTATACAGGTATATAACTACACCTTAAAAAAGAATCCAAGGGATGAGAAAAAGAAATATACGTGGGGTTACAGGGTGCAGAGATCTCCAGAATAGCGTAAAAGAAGGGCGTCGAAGGATCAGTCTCTGACCCGAATTTCATTCCAGAATTCGATATCGTGACAGGGTAAGAAATCAAAGAAAAATACAAAAACGGGATGTAAAAAAAAAAACCGATTTCAAAATCCGAGTCACCCAAAAGGTAAAATCAAACGACGGCACCGCGCACCTCGTAAACTCCGTATAAGAATGACGGCTTAAACAACCCCTATTATAATACTAAACACGTGACATTACGAAAAGCCCATACGAGCATTAAGAGTCTAAACAGAAAAAATAGTGCAAGATTGAAGATGCAACGAAGTCAGGCTCCGTTTACAAGCTTAACCAAGAATCTTCAGTCCAATGTTTGGCCAACGCGATGGTCTCTCGCGCGGGGTGAGACTCTTCTTTTTTAATTTTGAGAATCCAGTTAGTCCCGAGATATATCAGACAATCCCGGGTTCATTTGAATAAGCCGTGTAAGTACTAGCTCTCTCACCCACACGCGGTTAACAGGGGGACTGCGAGCGTCGTGTACACAGAAAATGAAAGAGAGACGGAAAGAGAAAAAGAAAGATGCAACGAAGGAGAACCCAACAGATACAGAGGAGGAGAGCGATATATTCAGTATCGCATATATATATATATATATTCCAGCAGGACGAACAGTTAGACAGACGGACGGACGGAACGAACCAACGACTATGGCCGAACGACAGACGAAACGAAGCAACGTATATACCTTGGTTACCGTATGTACATGCATGCGCCTGGGTATTATACATTATGATTCGTCATTTCGGAATAACAACGAACCACTGGCACCGCCACGCCCTGGAAAAGGAATTCAACATTTGGGACACGCTCACAGAAAACTTTCTTTCACTCGTGTTACCCGCGCGCGTGCACGCCACCCACGCACATATTCCCCGCGTCAACGAGGGTACGTGAATAATATTGCATATATGGAATATATGAGAGATAAATTGAAAAAGGGGGTGGGGGGTGGGTTAATACCATATACCAAAATGATTGAAAGGTCGTTGATAATATTTTTTGAGTATTTGGTTAAATTTTTTTAATAAATTCTTTTTAGCAATGGCGGCAAATACTCTAGTGGTTCCGGCGTGGGACTGAGATTCGATTCTTTACGTGCGACGCGTTTCTTCCGCGTGAAATTCGATTTCACGCGCGTCACTTATCGTTGAATCGGTTAATTGATTGGAAGGGAGAGGATAGTTTAGGTTGGTATATATATATATATATAGTGGGGGGTAATATGGTCACGAGTCGTGTACACTGTATGTATATATGTCGGTATTTAGGTATATGAGGTGGATGTTTGAAGAAATGTTTTTATTTCGAGGAAATGACGCCGAGTTGAAAATTGAACCGAATGGTAATTGTGTGCGGTTGTATATTGGGTTTGTTCCATATATTTGTAGCGTTGATGCAATAACCAAATGTTGACGAGAAAAGCTACTGGTGTATGGTACAGTCCGATGTATATATGTATACAGGCGTATAGAGTAATCGTGTTGACTTAGCTTGTTTTAAGGCGGGAGAGTTTGAAATTTCGTGAAAATGTCCGTCGCCTGAGTAAACGCCGTCGGGCAATTCCGCGTTGCCGTCCTTTTTAAAACGTTTCCTGGCCTGTCACTTGCGACGACAGCTCAAACAAACAGCGCGTCAAATCGGGCAGCGCGACGCGTCGTCTATAAATATTTCGGGAAAAACGCCGAAGTAAAGCATGCGGGTTTTAATGCGTGGAATTCCTTGGCGCACTGTAGTATCGAAGATGCCTGTTCGTTAATGGGAGTGAATATACAAAAATTGTATTGGAATCGATCGATAAAAATTTTTTAAGGTTTTTTTTTTGGGATTTGTAAAAAAAATTGCTCAGTCGACATTTATTTATTGACAGTCGAAATAATGGGACTTTGATATCTCGTGTCGTTGTTAACTATTGAAAATTGTATCTATTGTATCAGTAGGGTTTTCGTATTTGATTGAGAGACGTCAAGTTGAAAAAGCATAAAGCCAAATTTCCAAGCTGGCTAGATATGCTGGTACGAGGCAGGACTGATGTATTGTCTAACCTGAAGGGGATAGAAAGATAGTAGGTATCGAGAAGACCTTACGGAATGCGTGTATGGGTAGTGTGGAGTTTAGAGAGACCACAGAGATAAAAGATGGAGCTGGGGAGAACGAGAGGGAGACGTAATGAAATAAAGGAGTATATATAAGCCGTGAGACGCAGAGGTATATGCTGAGTGTATGAAGAAGAGCAGAAGAAGAAGTGAGACGAAACTGGTCGCATTCCGCGGGACAGCGCCGAGAAGTGGAGAACAGGACAAAAGAGGATCACGCCGGTGATTACAACATTAATAAACAAATGAGCCTCGAGGCGGGAGAGATTTACCGGCCAATCGGGTTTCGTGGGCGGACGCTAGGCGGAGCCACCTTCGACCAACCTCGAGGAGTCTCCGGAGTCTCGTACTGGCCTATGTTGCGACTGCTCGCCAGGCGCAGGTTTTATGTTGTCCTGCGTCGTGGACTGTCTTGTACAAAGTACTAGGTTAGATTTGAGAATTTTGAAAATTTGTTAACGTTAATTTTTTTCATTCAAAAATTTCATCGTAAATTCAGTAGTTTGACATGATGGATTTTTGTACAGTAGGTGGATAAGGATGTCTGCGAAGATGCACCGCGAGGATTGACCGGAATTGTTACTGGTCGCAATGTGGTTCACACGGTATATGGGGTTGGATGTTTATTTCGAAGGGGAAATTGTGGATTTTTCTATGGTGGTTAAGGAAGGAGACGAGACTGATGGTAAATGAACTTCGTGAAGCCTCGCCTTGATCCTTAAAGGCCGAATTAGGTATGGCGCGCCCTTTCCTGCATTCGAGGAGTCGTTAACCGGAAGCTGCCTATTACCGGAAACTTAATAGTCCGTGAAAACAATAGAATTACATGGGGATTAAATGGAAAAAATCGAGGCGCGCGCGAGAGTGAGTTCTAAGTAGCGATATGGACGAGCGCGAGGAAATTGACTAGCTTGTTGGCAATAATTGAGAAAATGTCCTTAACGGAAGACAAGGATCAGCGATTCGTTAGGATTGCCTGAGTTCACATGGCCTGTAGAAATAAAACCAGTGGAGATCGTGTTCCCAGCATTTGATTGGACGTATAACTTTAATTAGTGAAGAATTGATCGATCACCGTGAGAAGCTATAAGATGTAAAGATTCCATCAGTTTTCAGTAACCCAAAGAAAAAAATTCAAAATCAACTATATAAAATATAATATTGAAAAAAAAAATTAATTTTCACATACATTTTATATGAAATTCATTTATTCGTGTATTTTATCTAATTCAATTTATCCTGCCGAATTAATATTATGTCAAACTATCCGATGACCCTGGGTCTCTCCTCCAGTGTTTGGGTACCAATTCAAAATTTTAGATAATCAACAAAATAAAGTAGTCAACGTAAACGTATCAGAATTCACTGAAATTCTTGCCGAGTGTCCCTAAAAGTCGTCTGATCTCAACTACCTTCATATACATAATAGTCAGACCACTGGACCTGAGTAGGGATTTCGCAAGGTGGAAGCTTGTACGGGTAAAAGGGTGGTAAGGTGGATGGGTTTAAATGTAATTCCGGACAAGGTCCATGCTAAGGACACAGAGTCTCCCTTTACGGTCAATCTCGTTGATGTCGTGGTGGGCGCTACTGCAGAAGCATCGCCAAGCATTACTGACTACTTCAGCTACCACGAGGCACCGGCAGCAGCAGCAGCAGCAGCAGCAGTGCTGGGCATCGCGTTGTCTGATCATCCTCGCCCTAATGAAGGCTGGTTTATCTGAAGGCTTTCGATTCCCAGTATAACCCATACCCCACGTATATGGTGGTGGTAGAGGACACCTCCGCGGTGGTGCTAGCCGCTAGGCACCGACTCGTACATCCATGTGCAAAAGTCTCAAAATTGAGCCAGCCAAAGAGCACAGTTAAATAATAAACGACAGTCCTATTATTTGGTAAGACGTCGACATATCGAAACAGCTAAAGACACGGGTGAACAATTTTTAAAAATAATTTCGACTTGGTTATATAGTTTTTATTAAAATGAAAAATCATTATATAGGACTCGAGATACCCGATGAGTTAATTGAATATAAACATTCCTAAGGGTGTCTTACTACCGAGTATCACGTGGTTAATAATGCATTGTTCAGATATAACAATGAATTCCTATTACGTCACTGCTTCGCTGGTATATTTAATTCAGAAGAAATTCTTTGACGTAACAAATGTGGTGAACTTGCACGGAATTCCAGGTACGGTTAATGTAAAGATTTTTTGGTGGTGGTTTTTGTACCTTGTAGTTTTTTTTTTTTTTTTTTTTTTGTCGATTCTAGTTAATGGTGACAATTTTAGCACGGGCTGTACGCGGTGCAGGCCACCCAAAGCTGGAGAGGATATGGAGGTAGGTGCGGGCGCGCAGTGAGGGGTGAAATCCACGATGTTAATTTTAACTTAATTAAGGCTTAATTGAGAGAAAACATTATACTCCGCGGGCCGCGACATTGCCGTGCGCATCTGCAACGCAAATACGGATTTGAAATTTCAAAAATACCCTCTGACGACCGGGGACTAGCGGGGGTGTCTGATCGCGGATCGTGGTCAATTAGACGTCCAAGAAGGTGGTACCGATGGAGATGGTTTGCTGATGGTGGTGGTGATGCCGATGCTGTACTATGCTTTTGTTGCAATTCACATGGCACGTACGTTCCTTGAATGGGACTCCTATGATTTGAAACATTAGCCAATCCCAACGCGCTAAACGTTCGTATGACTAAGTTATTCCAGTGGCCGATTGTAAACTCGCATCGAGTGGCCCGTGGGAAGATTTGATGAAAACATCGAAACTGTACCAATCGTAAAGTATTACTGAGATGAATTGAATAATTGTGATATTGTAGTGAAGCAAGGAATGGTGGGGGTGGAGGAAAAATAATGATGGAAATTAAAAAAAAAAAAAAAAGAATTAGAAAAGAAACCATAGGAAACGAATCCTATAGTGTCACACCCTTATCTATAGGGTCCGTCCATGGTAACCGTACGACTATTTAGTGTCTTGGAAAATGGACGAGCCTCAGTCGCGTTCTCGTCTTCCCGTCGTCGGTTTATGGTTTACGACTGCCTGGGGAATTGGAACGTTATTCAAAAACCGAACCCGAACGAGACGATGTGACCAGATAAACCTCGGGACTCGGTCTGGTCATAAAACCGAGATAGATCATAATTATGTAGCTCTACCTCCGTGTTGGGGACGAAAACAATAAAAGCTGAAATGTAAAATGTCAACGCACCGCGTGGAAGAAACCGCGTCCGGCTTTCGAATTTATACGAGCAGCTGCCACTTGCCGTAGAACCCATACGATATTCTCCATCAGTCTCGCCACCGAACCGAAAACCTTTAACTCGCTGCAGGAACGATCAGATCCAGGGAGCTCGAGCCACTTTCATCTTTGAACGCACAAAACTGAAAATGAAATTCCAATCTGTGAAATACCACTGATAAAATAATTCGAAGTTGCTGAGATACGAAAATAATAAAATCCCTATTAGAAATGAAAATTTTCGAAAAAAATATCCCCAATTAAATTTTTTAATTACCCGACACCCCAAATTACATACGACTTTTTCAAAACGAATATAACGAGATACACAATAGGTAATTTTCATCATTCCCCCACCACTCGTATCTGGCACAATTAACAAAGGGTCTCCGAGCCCATATGAATATTCCAAAATAAGACAATAAAGTCACAAGAAAATAAAAAGTAGTATACAATAAGCAAAATACAAGCTAGTCCCCAGAAAGGTGTAACACAAGAGTTAAAAAAATACGACCATCATTCACCCGTCTGATGACTGAGAATCGTAGAATTTGATATCAAAAGAATCCCTCGCGCACTCTCAGCAAGGCATTCACGTATTCACGTATTAACGCATTCACGCTCTGGCTCTGCACGCGTGTCCGTAGGGATCACGAGGAGGTAAGTCTTTCATCAGGCCCCATCTCGGGGCCCAGGGTCTATAAGGCCAAAGGCAAACAAACAATTCCAATAAACGAATGAATAAATACGCATGCCGAGGCATACGTAGAGTCTTGGTACGTGACGTCACTTCCGTTTCCTGGTACGCCTCGGCACACACTGTCGCTCATTTTAATCGATCGTCGATGAGGACTCAAAGACCGACGAAGAAGTCCGTCCACTGTACACAGTAAGACTATGACGATCAGCGCACGATCTAAATCTCAGTTATAACGTAACTTAACATACCTCAGTCACGGCGCGCATGTCTACTTACAGTCATGAAAACTCAACGCTCGAACATTAAGCCGTTAATCATTGATCGGGTATTCGACTAATCGGTTGCAACTATATACACTATGGAGCTTCTCGAAGGTTAGTTAAGAGAACGGACTCCTTTATCATACGTACAAATAACTCTTCCGCAATGGAGAACGTTATTAGGTCGCTTTTAAACTATTCTGAAACGCGTGCACATGTGGATCGGAATGACGGATTGGTAGTCGTTGATGATGTATGGCTTCGGTATAATTCCTGACTTGGACTGATGAATTCCCCACCCACCGGAATTACCATAATTCCTTGCGCGACTACGAGAAATATGAATAGTAGATATTAGTGGTGTGGAAGAAAAAGTGTGCTGGGTGAAAATCAGTGAAAAAAAAAAAAAAAAACGAATATACTGTACCATATAAGCGAGTATGAATTGAAATTTGTATAATCGTAGGGCAAGTATTTATATTTAAGAATTTCTGTAACACTCGATAAAGCATCACCGACGTACAAACAAGTTGATTTAGAATTTCGAGTGGTGGATCGTAAACGTAGAATGAATTGTTATGATGATCGCTGATGATGGATAGTGACTATAGCTGGCATGGGTTATGGCACTGGTATGTTGGTATGGAAAGAAAATTAACAATAAGAGCGAGTCCATGGTTTTGTTTATAAGCATCTAAGCAGCGAGGAATTTGATTTGTTTAAAAATCTATCTTGGCATCGTCGAGTGCCGATCGAATGCAAATAATAATTCGAGCCGCTGCTCGACGCGTCATGCGATAGTTTCTGTCAATAACCGAGCGACAGAGACAAGCGACATTCACCATAAGAGATACTTACTTCAACTGTGTCTGACGTTGTGCTCTCTCGCTCGCACCTCTTCGTTTCATCTCCCTCTAGCCAAGTAGGATTCGTCCACGCGGGTGGATGGAGGTTAAGTGACTCAAATGGTCGATCGACTTTATCCGCAGTACCTACCGCGACAGATTACCCTTCATTTTGCTTAATCTGCCAAGACAAGTCGTACGAATGGGATAGCGTGTAAAGCGTGTAGGAATGAAAGACGATAGCAGAAACAAGCTTGAATTAAAATGACAGCAGAGTCATCGTGATCGTTTACATACATTTTAGGGGAACGAGTATCGTTAGGGGTATTAGGATATTCAATGAAAAAAGTATACGGCTAAGCTATGACAGACGAGAAATATTATATGCGTAAAGTAATAACCCGTGGTAAGAGTCCGCCTAAGGTGTTACGGAGTATAAATGATAAAGCGACGAATGAAATTCTATGTGCCGAGTGAGAATTGAATATAATGAAAGAGACGCATGTAAATGGTACGGAATTGGAAAAGGGTTGGCAGAAGCAGTAAGTAAGTATTTGGATGGCTCGTAGAGGCGAGTGTAGCCCGAGAAGGCCAAAGGGGGCAAATTCGAAACGAATTCTTTTGTTTCGACTTCTCCGTAAAAGGAGCAAAGCGATTGGTGGGCCCGAACCGCGCGGCAGAGAGAGAGTCCAACTCGGAGTGCCGAGTCTGAGACTCGGGGAGAAGAGAGCCAGCAGAAAAGGAGTCTGCGGAGTAGTAGGTACGGGACCGCGCGGCAGCGCACTGCAGCACGGGGAATATAAGGTTTTATTTTCGAAATTTATGATTGTCAATAAATTTTAAAAGCGTTCCGTCTGGAGCCCTTAGGGCTGGCAGGGCTGGCCAAACCGAAAGCAGAGAGAGGTCCGTCTCGCGCTCTGGCCTCTCTCCCTTCGGTCCCGTCGTGCATGGGCCCCTATGGGGATTCGGGTTTAGCGGTTAATTGCGTTTGGTGCAACCCGCGTGGATTTTACAACCGCGATTTTCATTTCTTTTTTTTTTTTTTCCTTTCTTTCTTTTCCTCCCTTCTTCGTTTCTTTTCCTACCTCTTTCCTTTCAGCCCCGTAAGACTGCACTGGTCTTGTCTCTCTTTTGCTCTTTCTGCTTCTACCCTCTACCCTCCCCACACAAACTGCTACCTCTCAGGCAGCTTTTCTTTTTCTCTCTCTCCCACCTTTTGTTTTCTTGTTTACTCCCTCTGTGTCAGAGCACCCTTTTGCTCGTCTCGCGATGTTTAATTGTTCGACTGGTTCTCAAATCGGTTCCTTTCACGAGTCTGCTCTGCGAGCATCGGACCTGTTGCACGTGCGATCGTCCGTATGTACGACTGTGGGCTTATGGGAAAATAAGTGAAAATTCTCTTCTTAGACACAACGCATTAGGAGACTATTGGAAATTGATACGATTAGATATATATATATATACAATTTTCAATGCTACAAGATTCATAGCCAAAGGCTCCATCGAGAGTGCATCCTCCATTCTCGCATATGATCTCCTCGCTTTTTCAAGCGTCTGAACTCTGGGCAATTTCTCTGTATACGAAAGCCGATATTTCACTGCTAATCACCAGTATTTCGGAGGCGTGGAAAAGGCATTCGTTATTTATCGTGTCGCCCGGGGACAAGAGACGAGCGGTTTTAAAAGAATGACGTAGAAACCCAGAGATTCTTCATTTTTATTTTGTCCCTCGTTATATTTTTTTTTTTCCGTCGATCCTCGTCAAGAAGACGATATAGGTACAGCCTGGGACGAATCCCGATGGAAGGGTTGTAAAAGTTCAGGAACGATACAGCAAGAATGATCGGTAGTGAAAAAGAACCAGTGGAACCAGCATCGACATGGAAGAAGGGAAGAAAGAAAGGAAAAAAAAATATTAGAAACGACAGTCATAAGGAAATATCGAAATAAGGCAAAGAAAAAGCGTGAGAGATCGAAGATATTCGTGGCAATGGAATCGGGGATGATCGGGACTCGAAGCCTATCCGAGAAACGAGCACACGGCTACCCATGATATCTCATGAGGATCGAGACAATGATCAAAGCGCCGGCCTCGTTACGAACGAGCGGACGGACGGACGCGCGGACGAAACCAAGCTGTAGAATAATTATTCGTAATCAAGCTCAATCTAATACTCATAGCATGACGGGGCGCGCGCGCGGGTACCACAATTTTTTTTATTAATTAAAAATCGAGTCCGGACTCGATGATTTCATTCCCCGATTACAGTTTGTTCTTAGCTCTATATCCCCACCCTTGGTATCCACTACCACATCTTTTTCTTCTATCCTCTCCTTCTTTCCTCCTTCTTCCTCTACTTTGCTCTCCTCGTCAATGCCCACTACCACTTTGACTCACTCTCTCTCTCTCTCTCTCGTATAAACCTACAGTCACACATACACACACACACACACATATATGTATTATATGCATTATAGATATACGCGGATACGTAAGCACGAATGCATGTACAGTCATAACGTCAACTTGAGCGAGAGAGAAAGACAATAAGGTAGAGAGAGAGAGAGAGGGATAGAGAGATAAAGCGAGCGAGTGAAAGAAAAAGGAGAGGCCGAAAGAGTGAGAAGAGATCGCCGCGCGTCTCAACCGATTTTTGTTCCCACAATATTGAAACGCGTCGAGTCATCATTTCGAGTTCGAGAGATGAAAGAACATTATTATTCCAATTTTAAAGGATGCTGCCCGTACCGGAACGCGCGCGGCTGTCTTGCTTCTCTCCTACCCCACCCAACCCTACACCGACTTGTCCGTCCGTCCATCTTACTCATCGGCTTAAATTCCGAATGCGTCGTTATTCAACTTTTTATCGAACTGCCTCCACTCTTTCTATCTTACTTGCGGTCTCGGACCAGGGTCCTTCTTCCTCTTTTCTTTACGTTCCCTTACTTCCACTATATACATATACAGGCATTCTCCACCTTCTCATCCTTATAACCCATCCTTCAACCTTATTCTCCTCGCTGCTTATTAATTTCACCCGCTCGTTTGCTTCTATTTGGTGGCAACATTATGGAAGAATCTTTCACTAGACTCTCCTAAGGCTTCTACTTCTACTTCTTGGATTTATTTTCTTTTTTTTTATTTCTTGCTGTTTTTTTTTTTCCCGTCCCACGGCCACCCCCTCGATCTCCCCCCCCCCCTCCCCCCTCTTAATCATCTCTCACCGATCACATTGAATATCCGCGGAAATACGTTTTTGCATTCCTCGAACTACATATCTTGCACGTGCGCAGTACTGTGTACGTCCATTGATTGAATAGTAATTATTATGTAAGACTCGATCACGAGAAGTGAAAAAAATGTAATTGTAAAAATGAGGAACAAGGAAAATTTGTGGATAGATTTTTTTTTTTTTTTTTTTTTTTTTTTCATTGTTACTTCCTTACATTTAATATCTGTCGAAATACGTTTATGGACCTTGAAAAATTATTTTTCGTTTTTTTCATATAAAACGAGTATCCGGAATGATGTAAGTCTCTTTATCGGTTTACGCATTAAATTTTCACGATTTGCTTCAATGTGTCAAAAATTATCGAAATTCCTGATAACAAAACTCACAAACACTATCAATCCTATCAATAGGCATAAAATGTTCCTGAAGCATGGCAATATACATAAAATTATATATAGCCAATTGACGCATATATATATATATATATATATATGGATACGTATAAATGATATGCTATCGCACGATAAACAACGAACCCGACAGATATTACGTAGATTTCACGAAAAGTCATTGGCAAGCAATCGATTAGCCCAACGATAGGCAGATAAGTTATTTGTTCAATGCCTAATTCCATTTTCTCCATAAAATAATCATTGACTATTAAATATAATTAACCTGATCTCGACCTGCGTGCGCGACCTCCATAAACAGTGGATTACCGTTTACAAGCGACTAGGCAATCCTCGTAGTGATGTAATTAAGTGACAAGTAATTACTCGAAAACGTATTTCATTCAGCACCTATGCGCGTGCATGTAATTACAAAACTTCAATAAATTTTACATGTGTATGGTCAAGCTCATACGAAGAGGTATTGAGTGTCAATCTGTAATCTGCAGAAGATAAAGTATCTATCTACCTGTAGCTATACAGTGCTAAACATTCGTAGGCGTAGGTGCTGTGAGATAACATTATGAACTTGCGCGCCTACGACAGTCAAGGCATAATAAAAGGACAGGACTAAGGGCGCTCGAACATGTCGCATTCAGTTGGCGCATTAGGACTTTATAACATGTATACCATAATACATCAGTCCATAATACCGCAGTTACGTTAGAATCGCCATGCAGTAAAGTACGTATAGGAGACAACGATTACCAAGGCGTATAGAAGTGTATTAAAAAATAAGCGACATAACCTTCAATACGTTCGAGCAGTCACGATAGAAAATGCTTGCTAGTACCAAAGACTGACACGTGGTGTCTCTGGTAAATGACGAAATTATCGAAATAAGTGTACACGGAGAAGTCACTATGCCTGAATGGAACTTGTGAAGAGATGGTACTAGTTATTCTTGTGATCTCGATAAAGGAATAATCATGTCGAGTTTGAGATTGAGAATCGGATAAATACGAAAATCAAATATGGCGCAAGAGAGTAAAGGAGACTGAATGCAAGGTATAGAATAGTAGGATGAATTGTCGGTAGACGTGGACAGATTTCTGGTATACAAAAAGAGGTTAGAAAGGTAGGTTAGATAGGGCCGCGCACTGCCGGTGAGGTACGAGGCGCGGCAGAAGGCCAGAACACCTTCCTAAAGGCTGATTGGCCGTGTAATCCCCATTAGGCCCCACGAATCGATTCCCGTCCGCGTGTTCGATATTCAAATAATCGAACAATGGCCCCGACCGCTCAAATGCCGCGCGGGCTCTCCCGGGGTCGCCGGTAAAAAGAACAAATTTAAATAATCATAATAATGATAATGCCCCGATGTGTACGATGGGTAAGGGGATGGCGCGGAGCAGGGTTTTTGGGAGGGGGGGGGGGGGAGACCGTGCGAAGGGAGTATAGGGTATTCCGTCTGCCACGTAGAAGGCGTACGAGTGCGTACACGCATACCCACGTAGACGGGCATCGTCCGGAGGACGTTCGTCCAGGTTGGCGCGTATTGGTGCGTAGGTCGGAGGGATGCGGCTGGCAGGCACGGTGCTCCGAGCTCGGCGGCGTTATTCATTTTTTACTTTCAAAAATCATGACGATGCTCATTTTTCTGACTCGTGAAGAATTCTTCAAACTGACGTACCAAACGCGCCGGATAGCTGCTCTCCGCCGTGCCGCTTTAGGATGTTGGTGAGGGGTGGGTGGGTGAAGGGGAGTGGAGGACGAACGGGGATGGTGGTGGCATAGAGTATCTATCTCTTTCTCTTTTTTTTTCCCCCCTCGTCCGAAACTTCATCTTCTTATCCTCGCCTCTCTCTCTCTCTCTCTCTCTCTCTCTCTCTCTCTCTCTCTCTCTCTCTCTCTCTCTCTCTCTCTCTTCGCTATACCTTCTCCATGTTCTTTTCTACTTCTTAGCCAACCTTCTCTTCTACCTTCTGCTTCTCATGCTTTGCTCATTCTCTACCATCACGGCCGCCGCCACCTCCATCTTGGCCATACGGCCCTTGCCCCTGCCTCTCTGAGCTCTAGCCGATTTTTTTGTTTGGAAAGATCTTAGATTTGAAAAAGGAACGTAGCCAGAGAGCTCGTTCCCATCTCGTCTCTCGTGGAGCAATGAAAGAAAACGACTGGACGAGACTTGGAGATTCTCTCCTCTTGTCTCCCCTCCACCCCTCTGATGATTCCATCGTTCCGTCTCTCTCTCTCTCTCTCTCTCTCTGTGTGCTCTCCTCTTGTCACTCCTCTTTTAGACACTCTCTCTTTCTCTCTTTACCTACTCTCTTCGCGTTCCACCTAACCATCATATTTCTTCATCCTGTTGCCTTCTTCTTCTTCTTCTCTCTTCTCTATACACCAACCCTCCTTACTCATACAGTTAGCCACAGCACCCCTCACGTGGACGCCACGGCCTATCCTTATAATATAATATTCATATTTCGAACGAAAGATTTTATCTCTTAAATGAATCGAACGCGTTCCGATTTGAGATATCTGCTGGAGCGCCAGAGCTTCGAGTCCGACTCTCTCGGAGCCCGCGATGTATTGTAATGGCTATGAGTTTGAGCCTCCGAACATCTCTGTATGCGTTAAAACTAATACCGTACCAGTTAGTCTTCTTATCTTTTTATTCTTGTTCTTCCTCGCCTTTCTCCTCCTCCTCGTTCCTGGCTTTATTTCACTCTTTCGTTATTCTCTTCTATACTTGACTCTCGTTTCTCTTGGACTTCTTCTTCTTCTTCTTCTTCTTCTTCTTCCATCTCTTGCTCATTCCTTCGTCTCTGTACGTGGGGTACAGTCTCGTCAGGACGATCGCGATACGTCTACTGGGAATTGCTCCGGTTTTATCACCTTCATTTTTTTTTGTTTTCAGGTTTTGCAAGAGTCCCTATCGCGCATACGTCTGCGACGATCTTCAATGGTACAGATCGGACGAGGATCGATACGTCATACACTTATGTATCCAAAGATATTTTTTTGTGGTATGTTTTTCAAATTTTTTTTTTCAATTTTTCTTCTTTCTCTATAATTATATCATCTGAAAAATCAGGTCTTTATCCTTACGTGAACCCGTGTGAAGAACTACTTATAGACGTTTCACAAGAGCATCATTCCGGACAGTCTGTCGAGTCATTTGATACGTATTGTTCGAAATTCAAGCCTGACTCCGATTCCGAGAAAATAACAAACGCTATCGTAATGCCGGCTCGCCTTTTATACAATATGTACTTATACGCTGACGAGATCTCCGGAGCTCATCGAGTACCGGATTTTACATACCTAACCATACCTGCGCGGTAACTATCAACGTAAGTGAAGTAGTTAGCCGAACAGATAGATTGGTAGAACTGGATAGGAAGAAATTGGTAAAGAGCAACATAACCTAAGATACGAGATGATAAAACAGTATGACAGTTCGGACAAACGCAGTCGGTAAAGAAGAACAAAATTAGTCAAATAATACACTTGCACGTGTTCCACAGGATCGTACCTAAAAAAATAGATTATAAACTGGACCACGTAGTACCTACCCGTAACAAGGTACCTGCGATTAAAAGGCAGCTTGATCAACAGTTTACAGATAACCGTGTTCCATTGGATAATATTCGTCTTAAAGAGAGAGACGAGGATAACGATAAAGTAAGCGTATAAATAAGACGACGATGAAAAGTCTTCCCTGAGTCAAACCAACCAGAATTAAATCCAACTCGAATAACCGTGCACCCCAGATGCATTACGGGTTGAAAATCTTTCTCCTCGCCAGCCTCTTCTTTCTCGGACAAGAAATACCAGGGCCGGGTAATTAATCATATTTTGAAAATCATTCCACCGGCGTAGATCTCCCTGACGAGATAGAAACCGGAGAGCGGCTCGAAACTTCGAAGTCATACCGATGCACCTTGATGTGGCATTTACGCAGAGTGCATCGTGTCTGCTTGCATTGGGTCCTATATATTCGTCATAGTTTAAAAGGTACGGATAAGAGAAGTTTAAATTGCATCGTTATCGATGCATCGCTAGATATATTTTTTTTTGGTCCATATAAAAAATGTTTGTTTGTACGTGTTAAACTTTTGAAGGAAATAAAGTGGGAGACTTTTTTTCATTTTCCTTTTTTTTCCCCTAGGAGACAGAAGAGAACGAGAAAGGAGAATAAACCTTGGGGGGAACCTATAGGGCCAAACTCGCTCGACATTTGCGAAAGGGCACTGGGCTTCCCACTGCGACTGCTCGCAATTACAGGCAATTTCGTGTAAACGCGAGCAAAACAATCGGAACTCTCTGCTGGCTCTTGCGCATGCGTGCCGAACGGGAGTAAAGAAAGGAGATGGTAAGGATCAGTGAAAAGGTGAACGTAGGATAGAAATGAGACTGGGTGGACGGACGATGTAGGAGATGAGGAGAAATAAGAGGATCGAAGGAATGGGATGAAGAGGACGATGAAGAGTGGTGGGATGGATGGTATGGTGGATGGAGGATTTTTAAATTTTGTCACGTTCAAGTTTAAACACAGTCATTTGTGAGATCTTGGGCTTGTGCCTATGCAACTCTGGCATTGGCATTGCCGATGCGCAAGCCTTCCTACCTTCCTTCTCCTTGTCCTTCTCCACTGCCCTTCTCAAGGCAGTCTCTTTTATTATTTTTCGTTCCAAATTCGAATCGTCCTTTCTCTCTGTAAATTACGCCATTTCGAAATTATAACATCTCCGCGGCGATACGAGAAAGATTTGCCACTAATTGCGTAGCCTACTGGTACTATGGGACCAGCTAGTTTCTTCCTCAGTCTCGACGTGGCCGGAGACAAAAACGTAATAACAGAAGAAAAAACAATGGCCGATCAGAAGCATAGTGCAGGGAAAAAAAGCTTTAGTTGCCATTGAGAGAAGGCGAATAAAAAGAGGGAAGAAAACAAGCTCCAGATCCCAGATCAAAAGATGCATCTTCAATCTGACCTAATCGTTTGTATTTACCTATAAAAGTAGTCCGCAGGGAAACTCATACTTCGGTAAGAAATCAAATGTATAATATCGCGTACCAAGAGGTGAGCCTATCTAATCTAATCGTAACTTCTCAGATATTTAAATCGATGTCAAGTCCATTCCGAGTGTCCTCCCATTCGATAAATTCGTATTTCAAAAACTTGAAAAAAAAAAGGAAAAAATAATTATCTCTAAAAAAACGTATCCCTGGATTTTTAACCAACAATCACGACTCTATACGGTTCCCGCGAGGAATTAGTGTATGAGAAAGTTAAAAAAAAGGATTATAGAAAAATCTATAAGGAGCGCAGAAATTCAAACGCTATAGCTTACCGGCAAAGTATACAGGGCCGTGCGAAGGCTGTCTCTTTTCAAATAATTCAAAAACCGGCCGATCGAACATATATTTCTGGACCGCCTCGCAGCTCGCACCGTGTAATTATCGTAGAGGGCCCCGAATCGTTGAATGCATCCACCCAGTGGTGTTCAACCATACCTCACGGACGGGAAGTCGTACTTGAGAAAAATTCTCAATCATTCCTCGAAATGACATAGTGGAACGACTATATATCTATACTCGACCCAAGTATCTCACGTGATCGAAGGCAATATTGAGATTCTGTTGTAATTTCAAATAGGGTTAGAGAGAGGGTAAATAAGAGAGAGAGAAAAAAGTAATGGCGCACGGCCATAAGATACCTCCAAGATTTCACGATTCAACTTTACGATTGGCATTCGTTTATCCCTTACCTTGCGATGCAGCTGCTTCTCAAGGCCCCTTATTCGAAGATACACACAGGTGAATCAGACTCAGGATATTCCTTTCGGATTTCGATCACGATTCCACGACTATGTTTTTCTCACAGTTGGACGAGCATTATTAAAAAAAAAAAAAAAGAAAAAAACAGTGCGATTATAAAGACAAAATTTTTTCACTATACACGGTATAAACAATACATAAAATTCTGTCACTCTGAATGAAATCGACAAATGTTTTAATCGAACGATCGATTAACCCGCGTTCCGATCACGACTTTGTTACATACGCGTGCGTTACTAGTGAGTCGAATAATGTGAAATATCTATCTTATCGCCAAATAAATGGCCAGGCTTTCTCTAATCGTGAAATCGCCAGCAAAAGGTACGGATGTTTTTTTCTTATCTTGCGATGTCTGCTAATCCTCGGGTCCGAGAGATGGCTCAGTAAATTTAATATATTTTTCCGTTAAGAGCTATCAGACTTGATCAACGCCGTGTTGTCATTATCACTTAACATTAATATGTCACATATAATTAAGATTACATTGGTAAATACTTAGCAACGTATATTTTCAATATTCAATTCTCTCATACACTTCTTGCAACTTTTATTTCACGCTACTGTAATTCGTATGTAGGAAACGTTGCAGGAAGCTGCGCCGTGAGGTCTGCGCAGTAGGTAAGCAGGAACTTTTTGTCGTGTACCAAGGCAAAAAAAAAAAATGTTAAATATAGACGCAGCGTCGTTTCTTCTCCGGTTAGGTATAGTTACTACGTCACCCTTCATAATATTCATCGCATTTCCCATTCCCACGACAATATGGGACGTATTAAAAAACAAAAAAGGGTTACGGTACAACCCTTACCCTCGCCCTTACATCGCGTTGCTTCCTCCCGGTGTTAGACTAGGATCCAAGAACTTCCGGTCTCTCGTCTCGCTTCTTCTGGAATGGAAAGTCGAGATGAGAGAGAGAGATGACATAATGAAAAAAAAAGGAGACAGTTTTCCGAGAGCAGGAGGGATAGTGAAAGCACAAAAACTGCCATCCAAATTTACCTAAGCCGATCCTAACACTGTCGTGGAGGACTTTACCGCATGCGGTATTAAGAAACGCTCAGTAAACCACTCTTGTCACAGACAGACTTAACTAAACCATTCAAATAATCGAGTAGCTTCCAGTGTTTACCGAATACTCGAAAAACAGAAAATGAACAATGTCTCGAGTGGTCCAGTGGAAATAACAAACAAACTGATCCTTATGTGGACGGACCTAAAAAGTATATGTGTGTGTGTGTATATACATATATATGTATACATATGTTAAATACCTTAAAAAGTACAATTTTCGAAATCGTTACATATGCCTCATCTCGAACATCAGTTTAATAACCGGTCATCGTTCATGACTTGGTGAATCACGTTTAATATAATTTTTATCAAAAACACATCGAGCTCTCTTATCGATATCTAACACCGTCAAAACGAATCGTTTCGGGAGAGCTACTTCAGATAGAAAACTGAAGATAACGTATATTCGAAACGCAACTGGTTTTTAGAGTAAAAACGATTAAAACGTTCTCATGGCTCTCGATCAGTTGGATTTTCATGCTGTCGAAAGGAAAAGGGGGAATTTTTTGATCTGATCGATGATGAAGAAACCCCTTCGACGAGCTCCTGGAGGAAAGTGTCTGTACCTGTGTGCGTCAGGTCGACGACGGGAATTTTTGGTAATGGCGAGGAGGAAGCGTGAATTTTGGAAAAATGCAATGTTAAGGGTGAGGAGGAAGTTAAAAAAAAACAGGCGTATAAGAGTAAATAGAAAGGGGAGATGATTAATCGATCGATGGACCCACTGCTAGGTCTGAACCCCCCCCCCCCCCATCCCCCACCCCAGGAGACATTCTTGTACGTCATGTAGAATTTTTGTATTTTTACTTCAACCGGAACCCCGTAAGATCGATCGAAGTGCGTAATAATTTTTTAGATATTTTTTTGAAAAAGAGGGGTGAAACTCCTGCAAGTGTTTCCCCTTTACGGGAAAAAGGTACAAATGGTATGCGTTAATCGTTTCTGCATTTTCTGGTATAGAATCCCACGCGATTCCGGAAGTCGAATTTTTAACCCTTAAAAATGTCACGGGGTGACCCAACGACCTGGAGGGGGTTAGTTTTTCAAGTCTCTCGCTGTTACCCATTTTTTAATATTTTCTTTTCCCCTCTTGACGATCCGTGTATTTTTCGAGATTACCATACTTCCCACAACCTGTGAAACATTTACTGCACTTCGTTCAACTAGGTTTCAGGAAAGTCGAGGGTGAATTCTGTGCGACGAGGGTGAGAGCGAGGGTAGGAAAAAAAAAAAAAAAAAATCTCCAACAGACCCCAAGAAGCTTTTTGTATCTTGTTAACACGTGTAACGAGAACGAGAGCAGTTCAACCCTCAGAAATCTAAGGGATGAGATTGTTTCCCAAAGCAGAGTGAAACACCCTGTTGGCAATGAGGGTTAGCGTATAAAAATTAAAATGTAAAAACAACCCCATAACTAATTTTACTTCCCGCATAACGTAAGTTCACGTGCTTCGTGGTTAAACGTTAGTGTTTTAATGGCGGCGCCCTGATTCGACTTTCTCAAATCGTTTCAGTGCTATTTCAAAGCATCCAGACGTCCTGCAGAGTCTAATTCGAACGTTGGTACCAGTGATCGAATACCATTCTGAAGCAGGATAGCCAACAACATAAAACGAAAAACTTGAAGCACTCTAACGATACTATACCTTCAATTCCGCGAAGCCTGTGCCGACCTCTAGTTCGGTAAGATTCGTAAGAGTTCGCTGGCCAGGAAATCGCGGGTATTCAGAAATCTAAAATTATAAATCCGATAAGAACGGCCCGGGCCATGTGTCTGGCAATGGTTAAGAAGTAAGGCTCGTTTTAACGCAGGACGAAGTCTGCTGTTTCTCAAGCGTTTATCTGCATAGAAGAAGATAGAGTTACGGTGGTGCAGCACGAGAAAGATGGGAGCAACGGGGAAGCCAGCGGGGAGAGAAAATACAAAAAAAGTATTAAGAGGAAGGAGATTCGTAGTAAAGGGTACTCGAGAAGTAAACGAACATCTTGAGAGTCCCTAATGCTATTTTTTTATAAAAAAACAAAAACTACCATATGCGAATCAAATAAAAGAAAAAAGAATTAAACGATAAACGACTGGTAAGGATTGAGATGATATCCACCCCCTCCACCACCCCTGCGACTAACAAGTAAAAAAAGAAGGAAGGGCTGGTGCATTGAACCCCGTAAAACGAAGTGATAATAAATTCAAAACGCTTCGTGGGAGCCACTAGACTAGAAGGATACCCAACCATCCCTTACCGGGCTTCCTTTTTTCTCCCTTGTGAACATCCCCTTTCCTTGCGACAGATAACACGCGGACGAACCTGCGTCTGTTTTTTTTTTGTTTTTCGTTTTTACGTATTTTTTTACAAAATCTTGGAAAATCCACGAGACTCACGTTTTATAACAAACACATGTCGCGCGAGCGACTCGTGGAAAAACAAGGGGATGCTACCCTAAGCACCCCCTTAAGAACCACAAGTTATTCGTCTTTCGGAAGCACGATAAGGTGGCTGGTACGAGGGGGTAGTATCGTTAAGAATTTAAAAATTATGTGTCGCATCCCTTATTTTTTTTTTTTTATTTAACATCCCTTGCGTTACTTTCTCCTATGGTAATACCCACTTACGTACATATAACACACATGTACGTACGTCTATTGCGAGAACAGAACCATACGCAACAGTTACTCCAAGACGAGTCCTGGTGTACAGCTGTTGCGCGTAGTACAGCTGACAGAAAAGGGGTTAAGGACCCCATGGCGAAGAAGTAGAAGGAAGGAAAGGCCTGTAAGGGCTGCGACGTGTTGGAGGGGTGGTTCTTGTGAAGAGCATTGAGCAAAGGGCAAGTAAAGGAAGGGGACGTCGGGCCCAGCATAAGGGTACCACTACCTTAGGGATCTCAATGGATCGGGAGGTTCGCAATTTTTGGATTTCCGTGTCTTTAGTAACCTGAGAATCGAAAACAGAGGGCAGGTAGAAGGAATGAATCGAATGGTACGTGGTTATAAGCGTAGCCACGCGGGGTAACCCCTTCGTAGTCCTGAAAGTGTTCAAAGGATTCTTCCAAAGGTCCCTGAAGAAAAAAGACAAAAAAAAATGGGAAGAAAAGGGAAAAAAATTGTTGTGCAAGATGACATCTCGCGGAGGGGTTACGTGGGCACTTCTTTCTCTTCGTGCTATAGTATGGTATAGTATCATATGGTGTATATATGTATACATGTGTTTTTTTTTTTTTCCTTCATTTTTCCACTTTCTATAGGGTTTCACAGACGCTACCTGAGTTCCAGCTGTGTTTTCTTAAGAGATTTTGGATTCCAGATTTTCGTGTTATTCCGTCGCGCCACGGAGACGCGGAGATCGAGTTTGACGCTAGATCCTGATACTGTCCGGCTTCGAAAGGATCTGCCAGGATGACGGTGTCGGTTTCGGGGGCCATTGTGTCTCTTTTTCGTAGAAGCGTCCCGCCGACTTCTAATCCCTTTTACTCCCTTGTACAATATCACCGTCACTACTACTACCACCTTCGCCACCTTCGTATGGATCAAAATCATTTTGATCTCTACGACCAATCCGACGAGTCGCATCGCGTCTAGCATCGGAACGCTCCTCTCTAATTTTCCGGCGCGTCTCGCGCGTCCTGGCGTTTCCTTGGTGGAAGATTTAATTTAAGCCTTTATTATTTGTGAAAAAAAAGGGTGAATAGTACGAGGTATAAAAAAGGGACTGTCGAGGATTCGTGGTGACGGTGGAAGGGGTGGGGAGGAAAAAATATATAAAAAAAACAGCAGCAGCCGTTTCCCAGGACTCAGGTATAAAATTTTGGCTGTTGTGTATATATATATATATATGATCGAATCCAGGATCTTGTCTCTATTTGAATAAGATTCACCCTGTTTATCATTTACTTTGATTCAACCCTTATGTATATCCAGCGTGCAACTAAATCTTGGTATCTGAATACGTACTGTATATGTATTTTGTATTTGTTAATAAATGAGCGTGGATGCTGTATAAATCCTTTCCCAAGGGGTGACGATTCTACCGATGGTATACCTTTTTATTCAGCAAATTAAAATTTCGTACGAAGCGCTTGTGGAAAATTTGATTTTCACCTGGACCAACCCTTGCGCAGCTTTGCACACTGTTTTCGGTTCAGGAACCAACCACCCTTCCTGAACCCTGCTTTTATGTTGGGAATATGAATTACGGAAATGCAAATGACTTCAGACGTATCCCTTTCGTCATAAATTTCGTCATTCGTGAATGCAACCGTACAATATCTATATCCAGTCCATGATCTCAATGGGATAGTTAAAATGAAGTAACGTAAGAATCGCACAGCATCCTTACAGATAATCAAGATGCATTTCACGCAGTGGTGAATTTGAAGAATTTAAGAAAAAAAAAACAGACGGTTCATAGAAAGTTAAATGATGGAAGATTCAGCTGGCCAAGAAAAAAAATAGACGATTAACGTAAAATTCGAAAAAGTCAATTCTCTAATGGACAACTTTTTTTTTGAAAATCGGTAGGTAAGGTATTATTTGGGGTGGTTACGAGAGGGTGAACTTCTCCGTTCCCTTATACTTCAGCTCTTCAAAAAAACAGAGAATCTCGCTTCTCACAAGACGCGCGAGACCCCCTGCGCTGGAATGACAAATGGATTGGTCCGATCACGCAGAGAGCACAGAGCGATACTCGAATTTCGAACGCGTTCCTCTTTTATTTTTCGCTCTTTTTCTTTCTTTCTTGTTTCCCCGCTGTCGGGACTCTTGATTGATGGAGAAGTCGATCATGTGTAGAAAATTTGGGATACGACTTCTCCCTCTTTCTCGCCTTTCTTTATTTTTTAAACCCCGCGAATTCCTTAATTCGAATTTTCACGGGACGCTTGTCCCGCACACCCGTTATACACTTATAGCCACCGTTTTATCCAATCCCAGTAACGTAGTACGTTTACTGTGTCTAACGATGAAAATTTCACCCTTTTCTCCATATGATTTCATCGCTCGAGCGCACAGCCACTGCTATTTATTTTCACCCTGTCAAAACGAGTGAGCGATGATGTCGCGATGCTAATTTCACATGTGGGAACCGATACGCGTCGATCGGTAACGGATAAAAACATGTCGCAGTCCGGTGATGATCTTCACGACCGAACACAAGAGGCACCTTTATTCTGTAATGGTTAAAAATCATTAAATAGAATCTGGTCCAAGTCCTTCTGAAACATACATCAGTCATACATCCCGAACGTGTGTATATTTTAAAATGCATGGAGAGAAATAGAATTTTTTATGACTATTCTAACCTCAAAGAACAGACATGCATATGTCCGAATGAGAATTTCTGGTAATTGTGAACACAATATTTTATGTACCCAAGTACAAAGCCGCACCCGTTTCAATTTTCAACGCACTGTCAGCCATCCGTAAATACGACGGGCGATGATTTACTAGCGAAGACAAGAATATCCACTTGTTTTTCCAGGTATTATATGAAAATCATAAGACTAATTGGCAGTGGTCTGTAACACCGTGACGATGAAGCGCCAAGGGCGCCGCCAGCGGCGATGCTTGCAACTACGACGCGTAGGGCAACGCATCTGGCAAAAATCAGTGTTTCGTGATGGCGTGGACAGCTCGCGGCTCGTTTAATGATGTAAAACGGTACAGCGGTTCGTTGTGTATCTCTCGAAAATCAAATATTGATTTTTAGGCCTATACACGCGCTGGGCACTGCGTCACGCGATGCGCGCTCGCTTTTATTAAGTGATTACTCTCATTAGCCTGCACGCGATGCGCTTTGTAATGCCTTTGCGAGCCGATGAAGCACAAAATGGCGTTATGGCCATCTTTACCCCAGGGATACGTGTTACGTTCGTCGAATCTCAATAGCCACTTAAAGAACAGATCGACTTTCGATTCTCGCGATTCTTACTTTTCATCAATTTTCCGTTCGGACGATTCGAGTCTTGGCATTTGCACGGGATGCTTTGAATTTCTAAGAAACTCGTTTACGTAACTATGAGATTTTTCTTTTTTATCGCACTCTATAATTGGACGATGCTACTAGAATTGACTGGGTTGGTATACCTGTGTATCGGTCCTTCTTGATCCGTATTGATGTATGTATGACACACAGTGTATGAATGATATTATACGTAGAGGGAGATCAGAGTCGATCAAGATTCATAAATCAATTAATTTCAACCAATTCGATATGCTGGTTAATTTAAATTCTTTTTGAAGCCTTCGGAATTGTTGTGGGGGACTTTCAAAACTGTCGACGATCCACGATCCAAGTCGACTTATGGCAGAAACAGGCGGGAAGGCAGACGCCACCTTAAGTATTTCTGATCGAATTCCAAATGGCTGGTTCGTCGTCCGGTCGGTCGGCCGTGGTAAGAATTCGAACCCCCCTGCTCCTCTATGAGCAAAACGATCGACACAGGGCAAAATAAGCATCAGGGAAACGCATAGCCACGATCGAATTGGTACGTGAACAAAATTAAACCATTCTGACGTACAATTCCACGTGGATGCTAATTGATAGTAATTGAGTAATTGGAACATTGAATTATAACGTACTACGTGGGATCTTAATTTCCACGATATTTTCCTTATACATAATATATAGAATTATACCTCACTCGTTCTCTGGACAGACTCGTCAAGTCGTTGTATGTACAATAAATAAACTGATCGAGTGTAGATATCGAATTGTGACTATGATCTACGCCAATGGACTTTGAGTTGTTTGTTTGGTCTACATAATCTCGATCGACTGCAGTGACATCTATGTATCGTAACGTTACATACACGGTCGATATGTTCTTACCATACCATTTTTTGAAAAAGCAGATCTCAATAGAGAAAATTTCATTCGATTGGATGGTTACCATCATTTATTTTTCTATGAAAGTCTGTAGAAAATGTATGGAAAAAAGTGATATTTCTTTTGATAAAAAGACATTTATCTCCTGTCGATAATAGTTCACCGTGCACTCGCTAGATGTCACTGTGGCTGCTACTCTGAAATCCCAGTACTTAACACAATCAACGTAGTTGGAGCAAAACCCAGATTCACGAACGTAGAAGAGTTGGCAATACTAGTATCGTAATCCCCGAGCCAATCTCTAAAATCCTGAAAACATTTCCCGTGCAGGATACACCAAGCGGACAAAAACCGGATTAAAATCCGCCAAGTTTCACATCGATCCGTGCCAAATGAGGTTCTCGAAAAATGCTCAAATCTAGATAAGCATATAACTATGGTAATAGGTCAAATGAACAGTCAGAAATAAAAAGAAACGACCACTTCCAACAACGTAAAATTCTCCGTCGACCGTTAATACGAAAAGTTTCCAGTCTTTCGGTAATCCTCCATAATTAACCGTGCCTCAGGTTGGATTTTCGTACCGAGTAAGTACGGAGTTGGCCTGTCAAACTTGGCTACATAAGGAACTCAAGAGTTCTGAAGAACTTGACAGTAGCAGCTAAGGGACAGGATATCGACGATGGAAAGGAAGTAAGTGGCAGGTGGCTGAAGAAGAGATTTTGCAAGACGAATTAGATGCCAGTAACGGAACATTGGATTGAGAGAAGTTCAACAAGACTATAAAACCTCCAAAAATGTTCATTCGTTAAGGAGATCCATCTTACAAGAAAGAGCAAGTAAGTAGAAAGACTATGAAAGCCGGAGTTAGGAGTATAGAAGAAAGAAGAAAGTACAGGGTCGCCAAGGGGGTTTCAACAAGTTCGCAAAGAGTGCGCCGGGCACTCTCCAGTCCCTCTCTCTCCCTCTCTGTGGTTTTGCGTGGGACTGCGAGTATAGAGTGGATAGAAAGTAGGGATGCCCTGTTGGCAATGGAGGATGCCTTATGAATGGACTTTCATTCAAACTTTACCCGTTCCACGATGCGTACTTGAGATCCGCGAATGAGGAGGACTTTCAAGGTTTTCGGGTAGGCCGCACGCTCCGCTTTATTTCGAATCGATTGCCGGAGCAGCTATTCTCTCTCCTCTCTCTATTTCCCTCTTCGTCTCTCACGTTCTCTGACCATCTCTCTCAGCCACACCTCCATCCCATTTATCGTATCTTCCTAGCTCTCTCTCTCTCTCTCTCTCTCTATTCCTCTCCCTCGCCCCATGGACCGTCTACATATGTCGTCAGTGTAACTCGGACACTCTCACTCTTCCGCCTTTGAGTCTGTTCGGGCTAATTCGGGCTGCGTCGGTGATTCAAAACTGTTCGATTTACAGAGTAGCGAGAGTGCGAGCACGTAAATCGTACAAGAGATAAATACCCGGGATATCGCGAGCAGACGTAGAAAACAATGAGATGAAGGCAATGACGAGTAAAAAGAAGTACAAGAAATAAATTGATTTTTGCATTAAAAGACGACTTAAGCCAGAACTCGAGGATCCTCGGCGTCTCGTAAATCACGATTCGACAGCATTTCACTTCTGCAATGCACAGGCACTTCTGCAGGCATTCGTTGAAAATTAAGTGCTCGCTCTCTCACCGCGATTCGTGACGTAAGATCGTCCAAAGATGGTAAGCAGGGTACGGAAAACGCGGTGCGCGTTATCCCGGGCAGAAGCTGGAACTTCCTTTTCTTGGGGGTAAGCGATCGATCCCCCGAAATTCCCGCGAAGAGTAAACGTGGGATAGTGTCGAGTGTGTGTGTGTGTATGCGTATACGTGCATATATATGTGAGCGCAGGGGGGTCGGGGGGAGGGGTCAAGAGGGGTTGGATATAGTCTCTGGGCAAAGGGATGGTATTTCGAATCAAAGGAAGGTCGAACCAAGGACGAAGGTCAATAACGTACCCTATATAAGTCTCTATCGTATGGGGAACCCCCTTATGTTACCCTTAACTGATAACCTTACTGAAAAAGGTTTAGCCTGCAGAGAAAGTTCGATAAGGGTTGTAATAGATTCGAAGACGATGGCAATAAAAAGAAAAATTGCTATGCGCAATGGAGTAACGAAATTGGACTGTACCACTGTTCACGACTGACAAGTGACTGATGATGGAGAGTGACAGGCACTGATAAAGAGTGTGAGATAACAAGAGAGAGAGAGAGAGAGAGAGAGAGAGAGAGAGAGAGAGAGAACGTAATTCCGTATACGACCGTCTGACGAGAGTCTCGGCGTGCTTCTCTTTCGCGCAAATATCCAATCGAGGATCTTCGCAAATTTTCGGTACGGCTCGCGCACAGACTCTCCCGGGCTCTCTCGGAGGCTGGCTCAGTGTCGAGCGTGCTGCCTGGACCGCAAGGCGCCTTTCCACGAGAGAACCGTTCCCCTTCCCCTTACGTTTGTAGTACGTACTTTCCCGAATACTCTCCCTTTTCCCCACCACAGTCGTTACCCCCTCTCTCTCTCTCTCTCTCTCTCTCTCTCTCTTTCTCCCTCTTTCTCTCTCTCTCTCTCTCTCTCTCTCTCTCTCTCTCTCTCTCTGTCCCTCCATCTGTCCAATCACTCTATATTACTGACTCCATCTCGTTTTACTATATAGAGATCCTTTTCCATTTTCCGGCTCTCTCTCTCTCTCTCTCTTTCTCTTTCCCTCTCTTCCTTTCCCTCTCTGTTATCTATTTCTCTGTCTGCCCTTCCATCTTCTATTTCATCTTTCTCTCTTCCCCTCTACTCTTTCTCTCTCTTTCTCACTCCTCATTCCTCCGTTCCGCCAACCCAGAGCTTCGTACACTCTCGTTCTCCTGAAACCGCTCTTCGGCACTGCGCACAAAGGGGGTGCCGTTCGTCTCCCTCCCTCCCTCTCCCTCTCTCTCTCT
>JARQTG010000280.1:2196812-2214788 GCA_030142615.1 Syrista parreyssii
AGCCATATGTGATTTTTATATCTCCAAAACCGTGTATGGTACATATATGATCCATATATTTTCCATACATATATAACATTTCCACCTAGGAAGAACTTAGAAGAAAATGTTATACGGAATCAGATATTATTCATGTACGCAGTCAGGCAAACGGAATATTGAGAATTCAATATAAGTTTTTAAAAATATTAATAGAATATAAATTTACTTCCGTCAAAGCAATATTACATATTTTTATATTCTCACATACGAGTGCTTATAAACATGAAAAAAAAGTAGGTAATAATTCGAGAAGAGATTGATATGGCGATGGAATATTACTTTCGAGATTGATATGTCAAAGTAATAGTGAATAAGGTAAGATCACAATTTATTTTAGATAGCTTAGATTTATAGGCAATGCTATTTACAACGAATGAGCGTAACTCTATGATGACAAGATCTGATAAGTTCCCGTAAAAATTGATTATATTTACCCTGGCCCCCTGAGAATAAAAATGAAATTTGATGGCTAATGTAAAAAAAAATTCTTTGTATTCACAGTTATCTTGTCATGAAACTCAAAATTACTCCTTTAAGATAAAAAAGATGTTTCAAGTAAGGCGATAACGATAACAATAATTTGTGTGACAGCTAATTTGTGTACCAACTGAAAATAAGAATTACCTAACTATGTACAAGTACGAAATGTGGTTGACGCGTGAAACTAAAAATTACAACTAAATAAGCTTTATTGTTAAACATTATTTTACCAACGTATTTCTTTCGAAATGTGCCTTACTTAGTCGTTACTAGTGTCACGTCAAGACATAACTGTGATAAATGAGAGTAACAGGTGACTTATTCATATGATATTGAACAATTTTGTTGTAAGAGTGTCGCAAAAATATGACGTTTTAACGTTCGTTCATATGCAATGAATTGACTAATGTGAACCTAAAATGCAACATGAAGAATAGGGAGGAAAAAATGTTTTGGTATGAAAAATAAAAAAAAAATAATATATATCGCGACGGACTTGTTGAAGTCAAAGTATCCTAACCTAATATAACACAATCGACATTGAAAATCCTATTGAAACTTAAAATATAATCGCCGATAAAGTTGGTTACACGTCGATCGAAGTCACGTAAAAAAAAAACAAGTGTGCAATTACCATCCCCATAGCGCGAGTATTGTTGAATAACGTTGAAAACAGCATACGAGCAGATAAAAACGAAGTGGAGGACAGAGGATAGGAAACGTGGAGGAGAAGAGGCGATGTGGAGAGAAAAGGTAGGCGAAATCGATGCGACGTGGAGTCGCAGAATGCGTGGGAGTTTTCCGGGACCCGTGAGCTCCCATTGGCTGAGAAGCTCGTAACGAGAGAGACGATTGGTCGAGGTATATGGGGTCGGCGCTATCCTCTCTTCGTGGCAACTCGTACGCAATCTGTATGTCGCCGAAAAGCTCAGAAGGAGTCAGACATTCGAGACGAGCGAATTTCGCACCACCAGGGGCTGACAGGCTGGATATCATAAGATTTTAACGTCCACGACGAAACACAACCTCGCCGTCATAGCCATTGCCATCACTGTTACCTTCAGTATCGTCGTCCTCGTTATCCTTCGTTTTCGTCCTTATCCTCGTCCTTTGCTATTATCCTAGCAACATATTCTAATAACAAGAGTTTTTGTCCGTCGTTTTACAAAAATGGTTCGATTGTTGTGCACCAGCTTGGCCCTTGGCCTCGCCCTTACTGTCTGTGCTGCTTTTCCCCGTGCAGTAATGGCGATCGACCTTAGCCGACTCTACGGCCACCTCAGCTCCAAGAGAACGGGTAAGGGAATTTATCGTCTCACTTATAAAACTAGCATGAGCTTTAGTAGAGGATAGTGTTTTATTCCTGTGATAAATATGTCCTACCTTTCAATATACATTTGCGCACTTCCATTATACACAAAACGATACGAAGCTTTAATTTTGAAATTAAAGATTTTCGGTATGGTAATTTTCTATATCTCAACCCTATAGAACATCGCAGTGAAACGTTTCGTAAAATTTTGTACGGCGTATCTTTGCTACAATTATATTAATTTTCACATCCTATGAAAAGTTGATGTTACGATATTTAAAAAATTGCTGGTATATCTTTTGTACTAAGAACAAACACCGACGGCCAGTTGTTACAAATTTTTAAAGTATACCCAAGCACAGTGATTTTAATAGTAGTATTATGCTTCACGTTACACATATATGTAATATTAATAGTCATCGGTCATTATCAGAACTATAATGGCTGTGTACTTTACTTTTATTGAATCCGACATAGAGTCACGCTTCTGTCTTATTATTTTGTGTGTGCAATATTATTATAATAAAGGATAGCGTGACTTGGTGTCAAGTTACGTACAAAGCAGCCGTCACTGTAAACTGAAAGAACGATTTAATATCGTATTAGCATTGTACTAGGATCAGTTCTGCAACGACTACATTTCTCGTTCTTGGCATTTATTTACTTTATACAAATTTTAGGACTTACTCTAGACCTTTCGAAAACAACTTTACCTTCCGCGAACACTATTCGTGACTACACATACTTATATACTTGGAAAACTTTCTCCATGACTTAAGACTGAGCACGAAGCTCAAACCAGTAATTACACATCAATTTGTTGTTAATGATGATCACCGGCTACCACGAATACTACTATAGAAACGTTAACGCTGCACCTCTGCATAATTATAGTTTCAAACCTCCACGGATGCATGTAAACACGTCTACTTGCAGTTGCCATGGAATTAGATCATATAGTCTGTCCGTGAATAATGTGACGAGGGACTAAAGGTATGATTTTCAATGTAAAAAAGTCACCTGTTTGTGGATCTGCTGACAATCGCATATCAATACGATTTTTATTTATTACTCAATACGATTAAAATAATAATTAAAGAAATATATTGGTACGAACGCCAGAAGTTAGCTCCTTCTGTATTATAAGTTGGGAAATGCATTATTGTTTTTGCTAAATATTTGTCTAACTTATCATAGTTTTAGAGTACAAATATTTCAGTGATATTAGGGATAACATGAGAAGTGGCCGTACAGATAGTTTTGGGAAAAGAAAATAGGAGCGCCCTTTCAACATTTCCTCGGTCGATACTTGACCCACCGCCAATTATGTGCTTCACCTACCTTCACGTGAAATGACGCACTCGATTATTAATTCCTAATATTCTTAACATTAGCGACATCTACACCATGACGTTAAAATATTATATAGAAATCGATTCGAGTCTCGGAATAATTTAACGACTTGTTTTCATATAACACTATTACTCCATAGCATAATATATTATAATATATTAAAAAATCGAATGTCGATAATTGAAAGATTTAATTCAGTATTATATCAATATATTATAACTTATAATACTATAGCAGTGATTTTTTCAATATCTTAACTTCAGTAATTAGACATAGGGGATTTGTTTGCATAAATAAATACATTGAATAAATTTATAGAAATGATCCGTAAAGACGCAGAGGTGTCAGACTGCACGTGCTGGTTATTTACAAATTTTATTATTCTATCCAATATTCTTAAGTTAATTTTTCCTATGAATTTCAATTGGTTGCCTGTATCGCCAGTTGCCTATACTTGGCACAAGACTCGACCGAGTTTCTTGAACTAATTGGCTTGGTTCGTAAAGAGTTTTGTGTACAGACATTTAACATTAATTTTGAAATCTTTACGCGACCCTCTTAAAACTGAAACTGCTTAAAATCTGATAATGTTACTGTGCCATCCACGTTTGAAGGTTAATTTTTTATCATAATTTCGAGTCGTTTCAGTTCGATGATTCAGTCCGAACATTTGCCACCACGCATGCACGCACATACCATATAAGACACTCCCCTATGTTCCATACGGTTCTGCTTATATGTTTGTGGAAACTATAGAAGGTCCGACTGAGTGGAAACCGAAAATAAATAATACATAGTCTAATAAAGTTATAATCAAGAAAAAAATCAACTGTCCCTTTCAAACGACACAATTTTAATTCAATTTTTTATACGCGCTACCTCTACCATTATATGAACTAATGGCCAAACCGATTACTGAATTGATAATAGTGGCGTCCCTACTATGTTCATCGTAAGAATTCATTAATGAATAATACATAAGCAATTTCGTTAGTCAAAAAATTTAGTACAGAAATTTGGAGCAACAGTAATCTGTTATTATTATCTTTCATATACAGAATGACCCACAATAATGCAATACGAAAATGGAGATATTGAATTTTGATGTTATTCATTTTTATAGGTTGAGTATATCTATATAGTGGATAGTTTTGATTTTACAATTTTTATATCTCAAAAACTGTACGGTAAATCATATTTAAATTGGCATAGGTGAATTTTTTGTTATTGTCTAGCATATACAACAAATACAGAATTTTGTCTTGGTTTATGTGTTATCACCGAATCTCCTTATCATAACACGATGTAAAAACATCCCAAAAATAGTCAACAACTTGATGCATAATCTATTGGAAAATACTTAGTTTAACTACAAAGTTTTCGTGAAAATGATCGAATTATATTTGATGTTGCGAATTAACGTTTTATTATCGTCTAACGTTCAACTCATTCTAAACTATTATGTTTAACACATTATTTATACACACATTTATGTTAATACTGTATTCCCTTTTCCAATTCTAATTCTTACCTAGATACATAAATAAGCCTTTTCTCCGTCACATCAATAACACAAACTACGATCTATAATGTTTCATAGCAAGAATCGTTTCATGAATGTAACAAATGTATTTTTGTAACACGTGCATGAAAAGCATCGCTTTTCATGCCAGTTTTGCGGGGCAAAAGTGACTAACTGTATTGCAAAAATATGTTCGCGTATTAATTTCATATATTTCTAAATTATGTAAATACTTATTATTCTAATATGAGCGACTAGGTCTATTTATTGGACGAGTTCTTGCATGTGTATCTAACATTAATGATATTTTGAGGTGACTTAAATTCTACACGGAAAAATCCTATACATTCCAAGTCCAACACGTATTATTCCACATGTTAAATATCCTACACATAAAATAACCTGCACGTACTTATCCTACATGTTATCACAACCAACCAGGAATATTCTACACGTTAAATATTCAAATAAATTTCACCTCTGTCAGTTATAATTATAACATAAAATATTAAAAAATGTAATAATGAATACTGTAAAAGAACCACACAGTCTTTTTCGAAGTTTCATACAACATTTTTATATATGCACGGCTACCGTATACAGCGTAAAATCTTCCATTTTCGACATAGTGAAAAAATAACTATTTTTATTTAAACATTTTATACACAGATCATCGCGACTTAGGATCCTACTGACCCTTCACAGAATTTGGGTTTTAAAGTATCCTAACCTTACTTAGCCATTTGCAAACTCATCGAAGCGTTACATTATCGTGTCGATAATATACGTCCATAATTAATACCATAACGCACATCACTATACTTATTTACGAATGCTGTTTTTATTATTAATGCAAAATATTTACTCGTAATATTCGTATGCACCTTGCTAATGAAAATATGATACCAAAATAAGTTTACATTGTCAGGTTAGTCTAACGTACACTGAAAAGCAATTTTTTGACGTTAACCGAGATTTAGTTTATTTAATCGCACATGGCGGTTGTCGGTGGACAACCATTCGTTAATTTCTCTTTGAACGGTATTTTGTAGTAATTTATACTAAATTTTGTAATCATTCGAAATAAATACAAATCAAGTTGAATCAATCACTATTGTAGTTCGTGTAATTAACTTTTTTTATTGAATTAACGTATACGGCATTTTTCGGACTATTTTCTCAAACTATTACCACTTATACATATAAAGTAGTACATATGTATGCTATTTGTATACTTTAATCATGTTACTTTAGGACATCAGGGATATCCTATAATAGAATTAAGGTGTTCAAAAAGCTTAAAGTAGCAATTGCGCTACGTTAATTATTTTTTGATTAAACATGTAATTATTAAAGCATACTATGTAAAGTTATTACATTTAAGAGATACACTTCAGTTGCGAGTTAATCGCTTCACGTCCTGCCTCCTGGCGGAAAAACTTTCGACTACATAATTCTTAATTTTCTGGTAACTGCAGATTTAAACGACCCTTATTTTATTTAATTTTATTCTTATTATTTTGATTAAATAATATAATTGCATTGAGTGCAATATACATTCGAAACAATTCTATCAGTTTCATTATTTAAGCAACGGCGTTGATTGTTCCAAGTAAATTTTCCGTGACCGCAGCCAGTTACTAAATATTGTATTAAATATTATATATTTTAAATTTACCAAATATTAATATTTTACCATTACCAAATATCTTCCTCGATGTATCTAAATAAATGGCATTTAAAAAATAGAGTTTCAGTTTCTGAAGAAAGTGAAGCAATACCATCCAAATAGTAATTTCCACAACAAATAATGCCCAGAAATGCTCTTTAACCCTTTGAAGCACAGCGTATCATATATAATGTACCTTTATTAATTCGGCTTTGTAAGATTTACAGTCAGTTTTCAAGATGCTTTAAGCATGTTTTTGACATGATTAGATTCCTTAGCTGTCACTGTTACTGTATGAAGAGAAATGATAATAATTTTGTAAATATAGAGGGCGCTGTAAATAAATAAATTGTTAAAAATGTCTGTTTTCACAGAATAAATGTAATTGTGATGAGACCACAGTGACTAGAAAGGTGGAAATCGGAAATACAAGGTTTTTCAGGACACTGAATACGAGAATCTGAAATTAAAAATTTCAAATTCAAGATGACGCAACCAAAATGGTAGTTCAATATATAAAAGTTAATCGGATTGCTTTAAGCTCGCTTGAAAGACACGAATAGGCAATCAAATGTTGAAGAAAACCCTAAAACGGTTCGGATCTCAATCTTAGCATCCGAGGCTGGTTTAGTAGACGAAGGAATGAGCAGTGGGAAGCAATGGGGAAGAGTCGAACAGAGTTTTACGACTCACAGAGCGTGTACATCGCCGAGACATTGTCTGCATTATGACATCTACAATATAGAATGTTGCAACTGTCACTACAGATTCATGATTAGTGACTTAAAGAATGCCCGAGTGTGCGTTTTCAAGCCAATCAAATAATTTTTGCATTTTTAGTCCGCCATTTGGAAGTTTGAAATTTTTTAAAAATTAACCCTATTTTCGTAATCAGCAACCCCAAAAACCCTCGAGTACCAAATTTCAAGTAATTTGTAGTAAGGAAAAATATATGCTTGAAAGGTTTAAGGTCCCTCCTAGGATAAGAGCTGTCTTTGGGTATTATCTGGGTTTTGCCCATCTCATATATAACTTAAATGATTAAATAAATAATTGTACATATGTATTGTACTATTGAAATTTAGAATAGCCTGTATGTTAATAATAAGTACACAAATTTGCTCAAGAAACAATAAATACAGTAAACAAAAATTGTCTACTGACATTAAATACTTTCAATTTTAAATATCATTCGAACTAACATAATTTCATTTTTAATCAAATGGTAATAACAAAGAAAATTAATATTTTACAGGTGGTGCCTGTCATCCATATGAACCGTTCAAGTGCCCTGGAGACGGTATTTGCATTTCGATACAATATCTCTGTGATGGTGCACCGGATTGTCAAGATGGCTACGATGAGGATTCACGGCTCTGCACAGCAGGTTAGCATGTAATAATAATAACTACATCCTATACCACTATTTAAAAGTGAAAGACAAAAATTTATTATCGTTTTCAACTTTTATAAATTAAATTCGAATTCGTCTCTCTGCCCCGTAGTATCCATAAAGACTTTTTATTTGTATATGATTAATCGGTTTCCTACATTACTTATTTCGCGATTCTATGAAATATTACCATATCTATTTTAGCATTACAAAGAACTAAAATACAAAGTAAATTTGGTATTAGAGGTTATCACAATTCAGTTTTAAAATAGCTTATGTACTAAGCGAACTAAAATCAAATTTTTGTTTGATCTTCCCCTTTCGTTCTTAACTGAATCTTTAAACAATAAAGGAACCCGTAATATTAATTCTTCGCAATGCCCTATGGACAGTACTGTGTAGTTTGAAATTAATTAATACTTGATAGTGCGCGACCATTCGTCAGTTCGTTTAAACATCTCAGACTTCCAGGCTATTTAATAAAGTAAACTGTCCTGTTGTACGATCTGTGTCTTTATAATTCTTAATCATCCAAGTCACGAGCAATATTACATGTAAGTAAATATAATTTTAATATACCGTTGATGAACAATGTTTCAGCTAAGAGACCACCGGTAGAAGAAACAGCAAGTTTTTTGCAATCCCTTTTGGCAAGTCATGGACCTAATTACTTGGAAAAGCTTTTCGGAAACAAAGCACGAGACACACTCGAGCCCCTTGGTGGTGTACAAAAGGTGGCTATTGCCCTCTCCGGTAAGCTTTCTGCATATTCTATTCGATAGCTTCAAGTTTCCCAAACAATTCATGATTAAACATAATAGCCTTAGACAACTGCAATATATACACAAAATAATAGATATGCACTGTTTGAAAGTAAATAAAAATAGTTAATATTACAAGCAACACGAAAACACTAATAACTCCATCTTGTCAAAATATAACGTTTTCTTTCTCCTTATAAAATAAAACTTGCTTTTTTTATATGCAACATATAGGATAAGTGTAACAAAGGGAAGAAATACATATCTGTTAATTCATGGAGATACGTATAGAATGATTCTTGCTCAGTCCTATTTTTTTTTAGTAACTTACAGATGCATTTTTATGAAATTTCACAAAATTTATTTAACAATAAGAAAATATCATGATAGGGAAAGAAATCAATTGATTTATGTTTCATTCAAACAGAATCTCAAACCATCGAAGATTTCGGTGCAGCGTTACACTTGCTGCGTGCTGATCTAGAACATCTACGCTCAGTATTTATGGCTGTGGAGAACGGCGATCTGGGAATGCTTAAGTCGTTGGGCATTAAGGATTCGGAGCTTGGTGATGTAAAGTTCTTCTTGGAGAAGCTCGTCAATACGGGTTTCTTGGATTGAAGTACTCATTGCATTCATCAATATCCAGCTTTGCCGATCGTGTCACTGTCACCTGTTCGACAAAATTCGACCAAATTCTCTGTTTTATTTTCGACTTCAAATCTTACAAGAAGATTACACAGAGAACTTACCGATCTTGCGAGAGTGCAGTGACCGGCCGGTGTAAGAACAACATAGTCAAGATCAGCTCGAGTCCTTAAAAATAGTCACCGCGCACGGTACTCGAATATAATTTCATCAAATATTAAAAATATCACTTAAAAAAGAACAAATCATTATATTTGGTAAGTAGTCTGTATTTATTGTGAAACAATTATCTTTGTTTGCATATGAATTGACTAGTTTCCAAAACAAACTTGCGATGCTATTGACGTTCGTTCTCTACTCACTTCAAATTGTACCTCGAACATATAATGCATTGACATTATTTTCTAGGCTATCGGTTAAGCCTATGTACCTTTGCTGATATATGTTGGATTGTCCCTCTCGAACGTAAACCAGCACAGAATTTGACGATTACGTATGGGTAATGTAAAAAATGATGACGTAACAAATCAGTGATTTTGAACTATTACATCTCTGAGAAGGACATTTTAGTATTGTCGATATGTAACTGATACTTCGTATTTGCTAGAAAGTATTTTATCAGTCTTACGAATTTGTCAAGTGTATTCAATTTTGATACACGGTACGTTTAGGGATTTACATGCTCGAGGTGCAATCAGCCGCAAGTAGAAGATGAAGAAGCAGGTTTTTTGAAAAATGTTCTTTCTGATATAATAGATCCCTGCGGAGCTAAAAATGTAGTACCGGTATATAGAATACGGCGATACTAGATTTTAATGTGAGTTTTCGAATGTACAATATGTTTATTTCGAAAATCTCCTCGACGAAAGCCATTCCATTGACGACGAATGAGAAACTGTGAAATAGATGAACAATTGTGATTTCGAAAAATCTCCGTGGGGACTCTAAAGAGTATTTCCAATATTTCGATGTACATTGTATATTCCAAGGAAATGTAGGGAAAGGTGAAGGAGACGTAAAGTGCGAAATATTTTGGAGACTCCCAGATACATACAATTAAGTGTAGGCAAAGTCGTGGTAACCCTGACCACTATTTTTTTTTATCAAATGAAACTTCGTCTCATTCCTTAAACGAAGAATTCCTTGACGAGAGAAATGACATAAGCCCAAGGAAAATATTCAATAAGAAGCACTTTGCAAAAACTGTAAGGCATTCAATTGAGTGGATTCAATTCCGTCGATTTAACGAGTAGCCGGAAATTGGATCGATGCCAATAATTGACAATCGATTAAGTTCTTGATAATTTTTTAAATTCCAGATCAAATTCTATTTTGAATTGGCCTAATTGTAGACCAAATGTAGCTCATAGACGTCACAGTTGGGGTAACGTAAGGAGTATATGGCGTACAGATATATTAAAATATCAACCCTAAATAAGGATCTAAACTATCATTACATCCCAGAAGGATCATAGAGACGAAAGATACATTTTCTTATTTATAATAGGCGCTTCGATATACCTGGTATATTACAGTGTCATTACTGCTTGCTATGCTATCTAAGAGGGATCGTTGTCAGATTCATTGATAAAATGGCTATTACGTCACAAACATTCAACAAGTATTTTATGAGTAACACTGCTTACTAAAACAATTTTAGAAATATTTTGTTAATGTATATTAGCGTGAATTGCAGATTTGAACGATGGAATGTACCCCACAGTTTGACTAACGTAATAGGCTCGTCGAGTGCGAGCCTGGATAAAGTGTCATTCTTGACAATGGATCAATTTTTAAAGGTTCAAAAGAGAATATAATTATAACAATAGAATTATTGATCATACCGATAAGTCAATTTTCGGTTATTAATATAAGAATTGCACGATTATTTTAATATTTTTCATTAGTTCCTTAAAATACAAAGATAGTCGAGTCGCGTTATAAGACCGAGCTTTTCATAATGAGCGTTCTTCCCACATAACCATACTACGAGCATGTAACTGGTCCTGTAGCGAGATTCAAAAAACGCTCTTTTACAAAAATTAAAATTTCCTACAGTCACGTGACGAGGCTTATGACGGAAGTGAACGAGACATTTTCGTTACGGTGAGAGACCACTATTTTTTGGAATTTCATTCCCTTACAACCCCCAAAGCGGCTTTATAACGCGACTCGATTGTATACATGACTTCAAACGAGAAAAAAACAACTGTTTAACTTTAAAAAATCCTATAATCAGACGTCCATAAACTTCAGAGGCAGATCTCGGATGAATCATGAATGTCTCAAGTAATTCGTATAAGAGATTCTATCACGCAATTCTTTCTTATACATTATATCTTTATACGGATACAGTGATGAAAAAGCTGAGCGAAAAAGTGATAACACTTTGAGGGTGAATGTGATTAGATGCTGAGATAAGGAACGATACATATCAATATTAATATTTATCTGTAAGCTATACTCAAACGTATTCTAGTCTAGCTTCTTTCATGTACACGAATATTATATATTCTCGCTATATTATACAGCACATATATACCGGGGGTGTTTGATATTTCGATATAACGAATTATATCCAAAGTTTTGTTTTTTATATTGAATATACTCAAGATTTCATCTTATGAGATATTATCGGTAGGAAATGTGAAACTGGGATTCCCAAAAATTACAGGCACGTTTTGTATTGAAATTAAATATATAATTACGTCTATAAGTATGTCTTTGACGCGAATTCGGTTAAAATTAATAAAAAAAATTTATAAAAGCTTTTAATACATTTACCTCTAAATTCTAAAAAAAAAAAAAAAACGTTACTTGTATCGAAGCAACAATTTTTAAAAATCAAACACCCCTAATGTTCACTGTATAAGCACACGAATATTAACGTGCATGCTTCTCATTTTCACATGAAATTACGGGTTGCGGCAAGTAAGCATCCCTATCTTGATGTCAAGTGAAACATTACAACGCATATGTGTATGCACGAAACGTGACATTATTTTCGGGAAACAAATAGAGATTTTACCTAAATATTTTTTTAACCCTTAACGGTCGTGGTTCATTAGAGTTTCCATAAGGATCACACGTTGCGTTGGGATCACTGTGACCCCAGGTAACCGTTAAGGGTTGTCTTATAATGAAAAAAAAAAAAAAAAAAAATAAAGTCAGTGAGTGTCATCAACAGTCTTTGCACCCATTGCTATTTACCAATATTTGCACTAAAAATTAACGTGTGACCGCGCGCACGTTTTAGAAATATTCCTAATAAAAAAATTATATCTAATAACTCCATGAGGAAATTCGATTTTTGTATAGATTCAGAGGCAAAAAAATATAAAATACAGTAATTTCAATTCTCTGATTTTTAGTTGTCGTAGCGCAAAATTAAGTCAATTATATAATTTGAATGGTACATTAATGAGTTAGATTGTTGATGATTTCACGTTAATTCGTTCAAATGTCTTGCTGTACACCAACCAAAACAACCTGTATTGGTATTAAAGTGCACCACGTTAAACCATAGTGCAGCATAATTTGTAACACACTTGCGTAGAGGAATCTGAACAAAGGAAGAAAGTTTAATGCATCTCTGATAGAATGTCGGTGGAAATATCGTATACATATCATATAATACACATATCAGTAATGTAAAATTATGAATAGAAAGACAAAGGTCCTTCGCGGTCGAAGAGTAGATTAGTTTCTTTGTAAAACTATTTACCTGCCGTTCTAGTCGAACGCTGAGACGTTGGAATTGGCACAAATTCGAAACATTTCTCTGTTGCAAACTCCTAGTACAGTGCTCACTCCTTAAGATTCCCGACTCGGGACTCGGAGTTCTGAGTGTTGTCGACTAAGAACGGACCCCACTCTTTCGCAAGAGTATAAAGACGCATGCGCATAAGTATGCGCGACTGCGCGTCCCCCCACGGTTAGATTTGCCAGTTGGCAAGAGTGGTAAACTACATTTCCTTCAAATTGATGGAAATCGAAATACTAGAGAGGTGATCGTCAAGGAGCGAGCACTGTATTCGTTTATTAAGAAATTCGTGAACTCGCCAGAACCATGTAAACATGAAAATTTTGACAGAGGAATATAATACCTTTTCTAATGTCGTGAGCTACTCTTGTATTCTTTCTGTCAAATACAAATGCCCATGAACAATCGGACAACTAAAGATAGCATTAAGCATATGAAAATCAATGTTTAGCTTAAAATATTATTTAGTCAAACATTCCGTTGACCATTTGGATACCGGAATTGTATGATTCTCGTATAAAAGTCTATCCTTCTCACTTGCTCTTACGAGAACAAAGTGAAAGCCATCCTTCTTAGTACGCGTCTGTGTGATTTAAGTCATTGACACGGTAGCGCATAGTAGAAAAATAAACTTAAACTTGTATCGTAAAAGGAGAAAAAGTCGATAAAAGTGGACTAGGACGGCAAAAAAGGAGTTTCGCTAAGCGAGGAGTTCCTCAAAGACGAGAGGTTAGGCTTTTCTCTTGTCTCTTAGTTAAGTGACGTCTTTTATTGAAAAATAACCGAGAGTAATTCTATCGGATAGTAGATATTGATATATAAATAGATATAAATAAATATATCATATTTTGGTATAACGAGAAGAATCCCTCCAGGTGGCGATCGCGGTTCAAAATAGGGCCTGGACCGCGGGAGCGCTTTCAGGGAACCTTGAATCAGAATTTCCGAAGGGCCAAGACATGCTTTTTCGCTCAGAATATCCACTAGTATGTCCTGGTCTCTCGGCGCCGTTGCTCTAGCCATCTAGACCACATATACAAATCCCTACCAAAAGACACCAGCACACGTATACCCATATAGTCGATATTAATTTTCCAGATTTGTGTAACTAAATTATAAAAGATTCTCCCGTCGAATTGCCAACAGTAAAAATCAGATAAAAAAATTACTTTTTGCGATACGTACTTTGGTAACCTATGATCTCTTCGGAAATTCATAAACTTGAAAATACAAAAGACAGGACTTTTTATTTTCGAAAAAAAAAAAACAAAAAACAATTGATATCTAAATTACCAAATTTTACGAGTTTTTCGAATCATTACGTTAAATGAAAATATAATATTCGATAAAATTTGAAGAATATTGTGATATCAATTTTTCCTTTTCAAGCATCTTCAAAGTTTCGTTATAATTCGTAATTTATCTTTCATATTCTTTCGATTTGTATTACCACCCCTTTCCCTTATCCTTCCAATCCTTCGTCCTTCCTCTACCTCCCGTTCTCTTTTCATGCATACACTTATCTAGCGCATAGTAAATGCATGTATACAGACAATTGTATGCATGCATTTACTTACGGCTGTGTCTTTACGTGTGATAAATGTGTACATATCATTGGAGTAAATAAAGAAAATAATTAAGAGCGTAATTAAGAATAACATTGGGCTATGTGATAACCCTAAAAATATGAAACATATCCTATCATCAACGTAAACGTGATATATACGTTTATAATTGGAAGAAGCGACAAAAAGGTTTGAGAGATACATGGAGCACATGTCTTTGCAACTCACAATTTTATTCATCAGATTGTATACTTGTACGTATAAAGAATTCATCGGGCTCCTTTTACGGTTATTTACGTAAAGCAAGACTTAATAACCGTTTCATCTCTTGTCTCTAACTTAATTGTAGGAAGATGTGCAAAATCTTTGTCCTTCGGAATAACGATACTTTGCTGTTGTGTGCGTCGCGATGCTCGAACACCGTCAATTTCTAGCAGATTACACAGGGTTTGCGTGTTAAATTGTATATTTGAAATCGATGTCGCGTTATTTATTGATTTCACACGGTACCGAAATTGTACATATACACATTATTGTATAAATTGAAATTATATAATTTTCTATGGACTTGAATGATTATAGATTAACCTTATTTCAGCCCCTTACAATTAACGATATCTACACTACATTGCAGCCATTACTGTTATAGTCATTTTGCGTAGACACGAATCTATGAGAGAAAGATACAACTTCCATAAGAAATTTTCTGCGTGTCGAAATCCACTTGAGAAAGATTAATACTTCGTATATGTTGTAGCAATAAGGGGACTTTTGTCGTCGAATAAACAGACTCTGTACGGTATAAATATATATAGTTTATATGATAAACTAATGTATACAATAATTTCGTATACATGATATACATATAATACTGTATTATCGGTGTATCCTTAAGTAAGGGCAAGTCGTTGAAGACTTCGTTTTACAAAAAGGCAACGACCTGTCACTGAAAATGAACATCGTAATAATTGTAAAACCGCGCCTCTGTTACGTGAACGAATAATCTTCGAACGACTAGTCCATTGAAACCGTACGACTACTAATTATTATATCACTACGTATTTATTAGCATCGAGTTATTTATGAAAATGTCAATATTTCCTCGTCGCTTTGGTCTTTGATAATTATGAATTGATTTTTCCTTTGCTTTCGCATCTTTATATTTATTCTTAGTCGTTGTCACGTGTGAAATTCTTTTTTATATAAACTTTCAATCGACATATTTTGCTATGTGAAACAAAATCTTGTTATCGTGTTACGTGATTCACTTTTTTTTCATTCTTCACCTCGTCTTACTCATTGCGCCTTGTGCATATTGTCAATAAAAATATTATGATAAGAATATTTATTTCTTACAACTTACAATTAGTCAAGTAAAACTACAATTGACATACATATTTAAACACGAAGATAACATATACTATATACTGACATACATATATATTTTTTCGAAAAACTTGTATCAAAAATTAGCTTATTGTTATTCTCGAATTAATGGTCGCTGATTATCGCTGTATCCAGTAGCATACTACAGTCAATGCTTATTTTCTTTGGTGTTATGTTATTTTTCGTCAATTATTACCACCTTGAATTATTATATTATAATATCGAATTACGTCGGTCACTATGCATAGCATACCAAAAAATAACAATGGGAAAGGTGTGGCGTTTCCGAAAGTTTGGCTAAAGATTAAATCCCACACTTTAGAAAAAAACAAAGAATGGTTTTATAAGGTCTAAAAGTATGGGATTAAACCTTAGTCATACCTTCGTGTGGATTCTCTAGTCAGGGCTTAAAGTTGACTTAGGTTAAATATTTTAAGAGCGACAATCTTTAACTCTAGAACTACCAGCTTAATTTTTGGTATATTTAAATATCCTATATACAGAACTTGTAAATTAGAGTGATCGATGGAAAATATATTGGCATATTTTTCACTCTTTTATCTTGACAAAGGTCAATATAAATTCCGTAAAAAGCATCATAATAATTTTTTCCAATTTGAAACATGAAATATGAAATACGTCATTTTGACGGGTCTGGTTGTTCTAGTGTTGAAAAGCGTTGAAAAAATTTTTATTGTTCACGTATGAAACATCGATAAGTATGAACTGATTGATGGTGAAATTGGGAATGAATTATGTTTGAAAGATTAGAAAAATTGTTTTATCACAACTTTAATAATTCCTGCATTGCTGATACCTGATAATGCCTGCGGTGATTGAAAGACTTAAAATATACATATTCAGTATATTGGATAATAAAAAATTACAATACTATCAATAGTAAATAATTATAGGATATCTTCGAGATATATCTATTTTATGTGGACAGGCTGGTTGAGTCATGCTATTGGTTACATTGTGCGAAACGTATTTTATCAAACACTTCTCTTGTATGTTGTAGACGTAAATTAACTGTTCACGCTGCACCATTTGTCCGTGTAAAATAATTTAGTCTCGCAAAAATGGCAAAAATTTAATTTATTTAGAACCTATAGCTGTAAACTTTTAATTCAACGTGCACCAGTGATTATTTTATTATATATCAGATGAAATACAATCTAAATACCTATAACTGTGCAAATACAAATACTATAAGATTCGTTATTGAAGTTTATCACACATTTACAAATTATTCTGTTAAAATTATACAGTTATTCGTGCGTGTATCTGGATGGAATTTAGCATATATATTTTGCCATAAAATAATAGAACATATATATAGCACAATAATATTGTATGAAATTTTTGTTTAGTTTTACATCACACAAAAAGAAAGAATTTTATTGGATTAAAAAATATACGCCATTGAACGCTGCTTTTAAATTTTGCTCTCAATCCCTCTCCTTATTTTATCTTATTTTTACAGGTATTAATATAAGTCGAACTTCCAACTGTACCGCTGAAAATAACTCCTGTTTCATATGTATACAGTGAAAACTCTCATTAGTTCTCACCTCGGAACTAGATGGCCTCTCAATAGTTGCATTTCTCTATTCCCCCACTCAAGTTCAATTTTTCTCGTACTGCGCAGACTCGCCATATTGTGTATCAGCTGCCCATAGTGGTTCTCATATCTGTCTACTTCAATTTCTTTTGAGGCTTCTTCTCGGCCGGTCTCCGGGCTGGTCCGAATTGTCATATTAATCATCCGTTTTCGTTTAGGCTCTTTGGGCGGTAAATATAATTTTTAGGAGTGTTGCGTCGTCAAGATTTCAGAAAAGTTATTCCCCTACTGTTCTGTGTTATTCGTCGATGTGTCTGTGTCGTATCGCTTAAGCAAAATAAAATCCCAGCATATTTAGGTATGTACATACCTACTGTCACGTTCCGTGTATCTTTTATTGTAGTTCTATGTTCTTCTAAAACCGCCACTAATCCACACCCTTCATAAAACTCCGTACCCCGCTATTCCCTACATACCGCTTCGTTACCGTTAATTCCCAACCCTGCTAAAACCTCTTA